>PVIU01029700.1:0-17190 GCA_004026605.1 Ondatra zibethicus
TTGTCCTTATAGATGTTGAAGGGGCTTTTAGGTCAGATGCGAGTGCAGATGCATCCCACTGACAGGCCTGTCAGTCTCCTCCCATTTAAAATGCCTTTGGCACTTAGCGCATAGAGACTCATAATCATGCCTGTTCACCTTAAATTATAAATTCTTTAATGGCTGTTCCTGGTCTTTCTGGGGAGGCCTAATGTAAGGAAGACTGGAGTTCCTTCTTTAGACCTTGAGCAAAGAGGTTTGTAACAAAAGGCATTAAAATCTATTATAAGGCAGACTTTTCCCCCCGCCAGGAAATAGTCTCCTAAAGAAAAAGCATTCGGAGAGACCACACTGGAGTGAATGCAAGCGTTTCTCAAGTTCTGTTATACATATCTGTCTCCCAAACAGCTTCCACAGATCTAAAACAGTTGTCTAGCATAGTAAATCTCTGCAAACTGCACTGTGGAAGCAGACACTGTCATTGTGGAAGTAAATGCTGGTGATTTATATTTACACTAGAAATCTCTTTTGTAATGGAAGGATTGCTGATACTGTTTCTATAGTTCTTAAAAACAGCAATGCAATTGCAAGTCAAGACATGGCAATTATTTACATAAATCTTTTTTGTTATTTCCTTCCTTCTTATCTTGCTAATATTTATTTTGACTACTTCAGAGTGACTCTGACTTCATCCAGGCTGGAGCAGGGCAAGGGGACAGTGCCACCCAGGTAGTTCTTAATAACAAACTCTCCAGTGTTTGATGCTTTTTTTCTTTCCTTACTTCTCATTTGTATGTTATAAAATGGTTTTTCATTTCTGTACTTGAACCTGTGAATGGTTTCAAGAAAGGCTGTGGTATCCACGAGATCAATTTCCCGTGTAAATGTTTCCTCACATTTTCCAAGTGTCTTTGTCCTTGTGGTTACATCTGACACTGACTCTCAAGTAGTAACTCAGAGCTCACCTGGACCAAGCAGCTTTTTCAAAAAGAAATACATTAAAATTGCACAGGGTCATTTTCTCCAGATATTTATAAAATCCAAACTTGAGTCAAGTCAAATGGTTGGCATGGGAAATTTGTTCTGAGTTAAGATTTTATTGATATTGAGGAAAAATATTAACCTGTGTGATCTTCGGACTAATCTTACAAGAGAAATTGTTAGAACTTCAGGCTGGGGGTCCTCCCCAGACCCGCTATCCCAGAAGCTCTCACAGAGGAAGCACAGCAACCTAGGTTTTAACAGCCTTTATGTCCTCTGATGCTCACTACAGTTGAGAGTCAGTGGCATAAGCAAGTTAAAGAGAACTTCAAGCTTGCGAACAATTTGAAACCATATACCACAAATGGGAGTAAAACCTACATAACTGTTCCCTTTTTATCTGAATATGATGGAGACAGAAAGTCAGATTTAAAGTAAAGTTTTAAAAACAGATATTAATTTGAACAAAAGTCTTTCACTAATGTCATTTGAATCCTTTCCCTGTTTATATAGTTTGTATAAAGGGAAAATAATTATAACTTTCAGAAATCAATGTAAGTCATGCATCTACTAAGGTTTTGGATTTCTATTTAATTTTCTTTCTGTGGAGTTGCCTTAGTCTCTGTCATCTATCATTGCCAGATAACCCAAGTTATGTAGTTTAAAAATGAAAGTAAAATTCATATATTTATCTGATTTTATAAAACCGTTCATGTCCTGGAAAAATTGCAGAATTTTCTATGTGAAAAAAGCAATCCTGGGTTTTGGAGCAATATGAAAGAAGAGTTGGATTCTACCTTACAGGTAAAAGTCTGCCTCAAAGTCATGGTTCCTGGAGGATGGGTTGAAGTTTTAAAAACAAAAAGGGTACCGATGATATAAAAGAAGAAAACCTTTCATGTAAATTTTGTAAGTTTAAAGTAAATAAATGTAGATGATATCTGGAAACTGTAATATGAGGAGAGTAGAAAATGTCCATTTTCTCAGGAAAATAAGGATCTCCACTCTTCCTTTGACCCCTGGAGGCTGGTCATTTGTTACATGTTCCTTACACTTGAGATGTGACCAGCAACTCATTTCCCAGATGTAGGACCATAGTGAGTTTTGCTAATTTGATAGAAGGAATCTTAATTGAGAGTCAGAAGAACTGAACTCTGCTCTCTATCTTTGTCTTCAAAATATTGAGGGAAAAATCAATTACCCCCGTCTCTGTCCCTCCCCATGAATTTTAATTGGTTCTCTTGTCTATCAAATGAAGGATTTGTACTGAAGATACCCAGTGGTATTGCAATAGCCAGCTCAACCATCCTGCTTTCTTTCCATTAGTCTCATTTCATTCCATTTCTCAATGCCAGCTCAACCATTCTGATTTCTTTCCATTTGTCTGGCCACTACAGGAAAATTATTTGTTTTCAGAAAAATACCTTTTTCTGAAAAAGATGATTTTGGCTATCAGGAAACATGTTTTCTGAATCCTATCTCAGATTCATTCTTTCATTTAAATAAAAGCACACATTGATCGACTGGGGTTAAATGTTTAACTCTTAAATTATGTATTAGAGGGAAGTCTAACAGTGAACTTTTATTAGCTCTGAACTTTAGCCCCAACCAGTTGAGCTTATGTCCACAGTACACAGCAATCGAAAATAATAGAAGGGTTCCTTGGTTGTTTAAGCTGGTTGTATTTATCACAAGCATGCATTAGGACACTGTTCTTCTGCTCCCAGTTTCCCTAAGTGTACGACAACCAGTGATTTCACTTTGCCAAACACTTGGAAGTTGCTTTCTGATAATAAAGCCATGTAGGTTAGATTCCAATCTTTAGCCGAAATTCCACATTTAAGAGTTGAAGAATGGTAGAGATTGAATTGAAACAGAATGTACTGGAAGTATATGAACATAAACTATATTCAAATACAAACATAACTCTCTCAGAAGATTGTACCCAGAAGAAACGAATCTAAGGGCAGAACATCGCCGACTCTCTTCTTTGTCCCCTACTTTAGCAAATTCAAACCTGCCAGAATGCAAATAGAATAACACTAAAGTAATATGATCAGGATTTGTCAGTCAGTATTCTCCTGCCTTGTGGAATTTCCCAAGTATTAATGAATTCCAATGTGCAAATGTAAATATTAGCTATTGAGATATGGTTTATACAACATAAAATAATATTGGAAGGACTTTCTTAATCTATTAATTCCTCTGTTTCCTTTTCTTTTTCTCCCCTTTCAAGATATTCATTACAACAATGATGTATGCAGAAGATATTAATGTAAGAGAGCAGCTTCTCCACAGGTAGGAGGAAAAGCTGAATGGAAGCATCTCTGTGCCTATTTTACCTATGGAAATCCCTGCGACCAGCCTAAGGAACAGGGGTCCTGCGTCCTTCTGTGTTCCTTTCCATATACATCCAACAGCAATGAGTCTTTCAACCCTTCCCTGGGAAGTTTCTGTTTAAAGTAGATGGTGATTAATACAAACTGGCCAAAGTACAGAGAATAAGAGACTATTGAATACAGCCCTAAAGGGAACATGGATACTGCAAACTCTCCTCCAATATATACTGTGGAAGGGGGGGACAGCTAGAAGTCTAAATGTCATTACTTCTACACTGCTGCTTAGTGAATTCATCATGACTTAAGATGTCTGTAAAACTAATAACAGAAAGTCTTTCTTTTAACAGAGTCACACATAATATCATATATACAACTACAAATTATTGTAAAAATACAATTTGCAGAAAATTTCTTCTAGACTTAAGTCTTTGGCATTTCATCAAAGATATGTGTCTTCTGCCCCTGCCACCACCACCAGCAGCATCAGTAACTCACCTAAAGCAGGACAATAGAGCTGACCCTGTTGGCCGGGGTGCCGTGGGCATGATAGCAGGAGGACTGACCCCACCACCCCTCATCTGCCACGTGGTGGCATGAGTGAGGAAAAAATGCCCTCCTTTCCCTTGCCCCTTGCCACCTGTGGCAGATGGCAGAGCTAGCCCCAGGGCCACTATGATGGCAGGAGAACTGTCCCCCACCAGCTGCAGCACAGGGGAGAACGGGCACAGCACCTCACTTAGGCAGCATGCTAGAGCTGACCCTGTTGGCTGGGGTGGAGGGGAGCCAGGCCTGTGGATGTGAAAGAAGGACAGCTGCCCCTGCCCCCTTCCTGGTATGCCATGGGATGGCAAGGGTAAGGGAAATATGCCCCCCAACACACACCTTTCCATCTGTGACAGGCCAGGTCATGAGATGGCCCTGCGCCTCACCAAATGCATCAATTCAAACATCAGGCCCTGCAGGTCACCTGGATAAAACATGCGTGTGGATGAGCTGGACCCGAGGGTGTGAGAGCTGGGGAACTGACCCTTCTCCTTCCTGTCTGCTGCATTGGGTGAGCTAGCCAAGGCAGTGCTGGACGACTCACCTGGATGATGGCGAGGAGGGAAAGTTTGCCAACCCAGCCATCACCCAGGCCTAGAACCAGGACTACGAGGTAGCTTACTCCACCCCCACCCCCTTCTAGGAATTGCCAGAACATGTGAAGGGGGCGAGCCTACAAATCCAAAGCTCCAGGATTTCCACGACACAAAGCAGCGATAGAATATCCAAGAGGAGTCCCAGTGAGGGCTCAGGATCTAGGGTGTAGCAGAAGCCAGAGGCTGCTAATCAGACCAAGGGCTCTTTGAAATAAACTCTTGCAGGTAAAGGTGTATGGACAAAAGGATATACTGTGTGTCTTACTGGACCTCACTACACCTTCCATGCCAAGAATTTTTTAATTTGATTTTTTATTTGTTTGGTTTGGTTTTTATGGTTTTATTTTCAAAAAATTATTTGTGGGGGGAGTTTGCAATGGCAGAGGGCAGAAGTGAAGGGACAGGGATGTAAGGAGTGGATAGGGATACATATTGTGAAATCCACAAATAATCAATGAAAAGTAAATAATAAAAATGCGCCTTAACTAATTATTCAAAAGCCACTGCACTTCTCAGGTCTAAGGAATACCTTCAAAATAGAAATTATACAGTAAGCTCTGACTTCTGATGTTCTTTGTATATGAGGCTATAAAAATTTCCTACATCTTTGAACTGTGGTACATGAGCAGTGGATTAAAACAGTAAAAGATCTGTAAAAAAATGATATTTCATCCATCCAAATTCCTTTGAGACGGTCCACTTTCTCCAACAAACCTGGCCTCACTGTGTTCCTGTTAGGAGGGCTGACACACCTGACAGGGGAGGAAAATCCCCTCAGAAGCTGCAGCTATGGAAGGAACTGACCGGTTCATTTCTCAAAGGAAATGTTTCCTCTTGAGCTTTGTGAACCACAAACACAAGGCCCTCCCTGGAAGCGGAGGACCGCAAGGTGGGAGCATCTGGAACTCATTGCCAAGCAACTGCACAGCTTCCTTGTGTAAACACCGCCTTTCTTTGCTTCATCTGTGTTTTTCTGATCTTCACTACAGATCGCTAGTGAGAAATCTAATTTTGATAATCAAAAATATTTACTAGACAAATGAACATCACAATTTTTCTCCTACCTCATAAAGCATAAATAATCACATAAACCCTGAGCAGCATTCGAATCATCTGACTGGTACTGAGTATTTCCTTCTGCTGCAGCTATCAAATGTTGATAGAGATGTTTAAGGCACAAAGAAGACACTGAGTTCAGTCAAGCCTGAAGGGAAATATGGACATGTTTTTATACTTGTGGCCTCGGCACTTAAAGAAATTATTCAATTCACAGTACGCTGTCATGTGGTGGCTTTCTTTTTGAAGAAAAACATATGCACATCAAAAAAAAAAGTACCAAGTTTTCCAACTGCTGTCACTTGACAAAGAGCAATTGTGTTTTGAAATGATTGTGGTCATATTTTACCTTCAGACGTACTCTTCTGGGGTTGAGGAAATCTGTGGGTTTTTTTTATTTTTATTAAACAAAACTGCCATGCATTCTAAACTTTGTTCATACCCACAGACCTAAAGATATTTCTGTTTTTGATAAAATGTAAAATGTAAGACAACTGCATTTATTAAAAGTCACTTTGTGCTTAGTATCAACTATAAATGAACAATTTCACTGAAAAATATGTCAATCTTATTTTTGTGAATAGTTATGATTATTCTTATAATTGTGGATCAGATTACAAAAAATTATTTAACACAGACTAAAGATGACCTTATGCTCTAAGTTTTATAGTACTAATGCTTAATGCATTAATGCTTAAATATCCTTCTGAAGATATATTATTATCTCAATTTTATGAATACAAAAAATGAAATACAGATAAGTCACCTGTAAATCTTACCTAGCACATGAATGTTAGAGCTGGGAAATATTTTAGATGTGACTCTGCCGCACTGTACTGTATATCAGCAACTATAATGATGGAAAGCCATTGATTTGAGACTCTTAGAATCAATTTCCAGTCCTTCCAAAAATATTACATTTGTTAAATTCCTAACTTTAAAAATTGTTGGAATGTGAACAGTGAAGAGCTAGCTGAAATAATTTTCCTTAAAGTCTGGGGAAGAAATTTAGAGCTGAAATATATGCTAGATGAATTGGACTGAACGTGTGTGTGCTTGTGTGTATGTTCGTATGTATGTATACAGAATATTCAAAGCAACAGATAGGAATTCACAGTTTTCTCAGCAACACATAAAGCCTCCAAACTCGATTACATAATAGGATACAAGTCATCTCAACAAATACGAGAGAGAGAGAGAGAGAGAGAGAGAGAGAGAGAGAGAGAGAATATGAGTAAGAGAGAACAGAAGAAGCCCCCTAATGATACTTGAGCCTCTGGTTATAGATGTTCCTGAGGAAGGTGCCTCTCTGTTCTTGTGTTTTATGGATTGTTTCTAATCATTATAATTAATATATTCTTTGCTTAAGCTATAACAATTGGATTCTGCTATTTACAGCCAATGAATGCAAGCATACATGATATATGCAAATGTATGTGCAAGGGATCCTCTCAAACATTAATGTAATTTGTGTCCTTCACTGCTAGGGTCTAGAAAAGTCCAGGCTGCACATCATAAACACTATGAAACCAGAATCAGGTTTTGTTGCAACATCAACAATTATGTTTTCCATAATAAGAACAAACAAATTAATGCTCAGTTTCTTTTAATCATATTTGAGACCAGAAAGAAATTTCTTTCAAGAATCCTCATAGAGGGGATTCTGTGTAATATACTGAAAGCAAACATGATGCCAAACAACCATATTATTAGTGTATTTGTCCTCACATGTATTTCCCCAGCTGGGACGTTGGCTTTATGTGAGTTCTTAGTAGGAATAAAATAAACAAGCAAAGATTTCCTTTTACTGGATCCAAGTATTACTTCAGCATGAGAAATAATAATAATAATGGTAATAACAAAAGTAGGCCAGAGAACTCGAACCTCTCAGGGAATTTACTGGTCCCTGTGTTCTTTAAAGTCATTAGTCACCTTGACCACACAAAAAGTTTTGAGTCAGAATTCTCCTTCACAGTCCTAGAGTTTTCACGAATAGAACAAGTAAGATTCACTACCTGAAAGCAAACCTTGCCTAGGAATAGTAGCGTACACTTGGTCTGGCTTGAGCCAGAGGTAAATGATTTGTTCAGGTAGGAAATCTGGATGAAGAGTTTGTTTAGTATTTATAGATTTTTTTCCCCGTAAAGAACCAGAAAGTATTTAAATATTTGGTCATTTTTTTTAATGGAGGGAACATTATAACCGAATGATTTTCTTGTTTTATCCCTTACTGTTAGTCTCTTTCTCTCTTGCTCCCTTGTTTATCCACCTATCAAGAAAAGCACAACACAATTATCTTAAAAGAGAAAATATTCAGAAAAGAATAAAATTGAGAATTTAATGTTCTCCATCCAATGTAGTCACTTTGATATTCACTTTTTAAGACAAAACGCAATCATTAGCTTGTTTTATGTTTCCAAACAATTAATACCTTTATTAGTACATATGTGATCAATTAATAATGTCGTAAAATGATATTGGTACACATGTTGGCTGAAAAAATACTGAAGAATGGTTTGCATTACACACACCCACTCATACAGAAAAAATGACAAATAAATATGTATGTATCTGAGCTCTTAGTAATATTTATGCATAATTGAAATAACATTCTACATTGTGATTAATAGTTCTGTCTTGGAGGTCTAAACTTATACAAGTTCTGTGTACTTAATTTTACAGAATTTATGTTTTTGAATGGAAGAAATAAAAATACAATATATCATCAATTTTGGAAAAATAACATCACTTTTTTTCAAGTCTTGCCCTACTTTCCAGGGATTTTGTGAGGAGTGCTGTGGGACAATGATCTTTTATCCTGTTACTTGTACTATTTTTAATAAAATGCTGATTGGTCAGTAGCCAGGCAGGTAGTAGAGGCAAGGCGACAAGAACAGGAGAATTCTGGGAAGCGGAAAGATCAGTCTGCAGTTGTCACCCAGATGTAGAGGATGCAGTTGAGAATGCCTCGCTGATGAAGGGTACCAAGCCACATGACTAATACAGACAACAATTATGTAATTCTTACAAAGATGTAAGAATTAATTAATAAGAAGCCTGAGCTAATAGGCCAACCAGTTTATGATTAATGTACATTCCTTTGGGACTGAATGACTGCATGACCAGGCAGAACAGAAAACCCATGTCAACAGAGGATGAACATTATGTTTGAAATTACTGTGCTTAAGAGAAGTATAAAACAAAAATGCTTTTAACCTGTAAGCTTCACTTGCCGAAGGACAGAAAACTTCCTGAAATGCTAGAGGTTGTTCTTGTAATTGCCTGGTCTTGTACAAACTGCGTGTTTTTGCTTCTGTAAACAAGCTTGCTTGCCCAATTATACATAGGCAGGAGCTATGTCAAGCTGTGTGCTTGACCCTAGTTGCATGAAGGAGGGAAATACATAGCATTGTGAGTTTTGCTTTTATAAATCCTGATTAATGTAATTTGGAACTGCATTTTGAGTGTGCTCTCGAGTGCAGTCCTGGCACCATGAGTATCCTGTGCCAGTATTTTGAATAAAGCCTCTTTGTTGAGATTTATTCATGGTCAGACTAGTGCATCTCTGAACAACCCCAGACCCATAGCAATTTGCTTCTTGTTACCCTCTAATTTCTAGTTGCTTCTCTGTGACCGGATTTTAACTACCATAATAATCCCTTCAATCATCTGATAAAGGTACGGAGAGAACATTTGCCATTGATACCCATTCATTAAATGGGTCTTAGTAGATGAAGACAGGAGTAAATTAACTGTAAGAAATATATTCTTCATAATAATTGAACTTTAACCTGGATTTCTTGATAGATTCTTGTAGCATCTCCATGCACCTCCACTTTCCTGAAAAATAACATGCCCAGTAAATGATTAAAAGGTAGAGATCATTCCCAAAGTAAGTAGTTTTCTACTGCTCTATCCCAGAGGACCAGTCTCTTCTTCTGTGGCAGATTCTAAGATTCCTGAATGTGAAGCCCATACCACCATCAAAGACAGGAGTTAAGCACCTTCTAAACAAAGGATACTCCCTTTTGACTTTTAATATAGGCCACAGACAAGATCTTTTAGTGTCTGTATTTCCTTTAAGGAAGCTGTGAAAAGGCCAACAAATTGTGTTCTCTCAAGTTGACCTGTCCCTTTCATAGATCTACACAGAATCAGCATAACAGTTAACTAGCAGTTAGAAGCTTCTACGTCATATGAGTTAGAGCTCACATGCAATTCCATTCCTAATTTTCATTACCATAGCAATCCTCTAAAAGAATAACTTTCTAAAAGTAAAACATTGGAAACATTTCTCCTGAGCTCTCAGGAATGGCAACTGAGTTCATCATTTAATCAGTCTGTGTGACTTTATTTGTGCTCACAGTTTTATGGGGCTCTTTTTAGATTCTTGATAATGGGGAAGCAGCAGTACCTGAGAAATGGAAAGTAATCAAAAATGATGGAATTCTCTTCTGTGCACCTGGCATCCATCTTCTGCTTCAAATAAAACCTAAATAGTTAACAAATAGGAGATGAGACCTCCTGTTGGTTGTTTTTTGTCTCCCTGTTCATCTACTTTGCACCATGCTGAGTCTTCTATTATATTTTGCTAATTGAAAAGAATCCACCACATTTGAACTCTGGAGATGCTCACAGAATATTCTTTACTATGGGGCACAAGTTTCCACCTAAGTTTTCTCTAGCTATCACCTGGTTATGCCCATATCTTTGCTTTTTGTTTGTTTGTTTGCAATACATCTGTACCCAAGTTCCTCTCTCTCCACTCCTCCCAATCCCTCTGTACTATCTCCCCTCTCAGTCAGATCCACTCCTCTCTTTCTCTTCAGAAAAGAACTGAAAAGATAGCCACTGAACACACCATAGCAAGCTAATATAAGACTAGGCGCAACCCACAAAGGCTAAGTAAGCCTACTCAGTAGGAAGTAAAGGGTCCCAAGAGCAGATGAAAGAGTCAGAGATGCCCCTACTCGCACCATTAGGAGTCTCATGAAAATGCCAAGTACACAACCATAACATGCACAGAGGACCTAGTGCAGACCCATGCAGCCTCTGTGATAGCTGCTTCAGTCTCTGCGAGCCCCAATGACCTACTTAGTTGATTCTTTGAGTTGTGTTCTCCTGGTGTCCTGGACCCCTCTGGTTCCTACAACAAGTAAATCAACTCTACCATTTCATGAAAATTCAAAAACCGCAGTATTTTTCTTTCTAATAAGAAGAGACATGCCAATTTTAATTCAAGCAACCCTTGTTTTGAACATTGAGATGCTGTTTCCTTAAAGGACCAGCAGGATATTGCTTAATACCCCTTTTATCAGAGTCTGTGCCCTTTCAGAGTGGTCTATACTCTCTAATGTGGACAATCTCACATCTTCCTTGCTTGTTTTCCATGACTCTATTTTTGTTCAGGCAAAAGACACCATTTAAAATGACTCCTGTCACTTATACACTGATCAGTTGGAACTTATTAACATTTATTATGGTTGGTTCTAATGTCAACATTACACTAATTGGAACCACCTAAGTAGGAACCCTTACCTGAACAATTGTGCTAACTCCTGAGGGGAGGCCCATCCATTGTGGGCAGCACCTTCTGGTAGGAGCACAGATAAAAAGGGCTGACAAAGGAAGATGGTCTGGCCTCCCTTTGCTTGCTCGGCCTTTCTACTTGTGACTGAGTTGATTTGCTGAATTAAACTGCTGCTTCTACCCATTCCTGCACTGTCAGTAGAACCAGGCTTTCCAAGCTTGCATCATCAAATAGAGACCAAAGGCTGTAATACAGCAGTGGTTCTCAACCTTCCTACTGCTGTGGCCCTTTAATAAGGTTCTTCGTGCTGTGGTGACACCAACCATAAAATTATTTTTGCTGCTACTTCATAACTCTAATTTTGCTACTTTTATAAGTCATAATGCAAATATCCGTGTTTTCTGATGGCCTTCGGGACCCTGTGAAAGGGTCTTTTGACCCCCGTCCCTGCCTACAGGTTGAGAAGTGCCGCTTTATAGAAACCTCCCTGGCTCTGGGCATGTGCCCTGTGGACTGAGTGATGACTGGGGAGAACTCCTGCGAGAGACAGCTGTTCTGGGACTTCCCCAGCTGTTAAGACCTAGCCTCAAGGACAATTACTGGGTTCTTAGTATTTAGGTGCAATCTGTCTGTTGTTACATTTTGAAGCTTACTTGATAAAATCTGAGTTATTTTCATTCTTTTGGTTCTGTTCCTCTGGGGAATCCTAGATAAAAACAGTATTTCTACAATCTCTACAATGAGGAAGAATTTTGAAGTCAGTTCTAGTATGATCCCAAACAGCAAAGAACACCTAGAAATATCTATGCCCATTATGACATTAGGTGCAAAGATATATGGTGTGGAATGGAACATTGGGGTTAAAATTATACCACATGAAGAAATAGAGGCTAGAGCACCTGTGACGTTGGTTTAGCTATCAGCATCATAATGGGCACCTCTACTGTTTTCCCGAGGTTCTAGACTGCTAAGTATTACATTGTGTCTCCTTAAAATCCTTAGATTGAAACCCAGACTCCCTATATGACCATATTTGGAGATAAGTTATTTTATGGTAATAAAGATTTAAAAAATAATAATCTGGAGCTATTGGTTTCCTTACAAGAAGAGGGAAACACTAGGGATGCCTGTGCACACAGAAAATGCCATGTAAAAATACAGCTGGGAGATAACATTATCTGTAGACCAAGGAGCCCTTAGGTGAAACCACTAACACCTTGATCTGGGACTTCTAACCTCCAGAACGATGATGAAACTAGTTTCTGCAATTTAAACAAGATAGTCTGTAGTGTTTTAAAATATGGTAGACAATCTGAGGTAGTAATGAGGGGCTAGTCATTTGTAAATGTACATACTTTAGCATTTGAAATGCTTTGTGTCATATAATCACTATCATATCTACAATATGATGAGAAGAAAATTTATAGTTTGACATGCAAATATGCCATAAATATGACATTAGGATTCTTGAGCTATTGTGTTGAAAACAATGTAAGGTAAATCCAACCATAATAGGTCAGTATTTGCTCACATGCGTAATTGGTAAGTATTGAACATGCATATCGTCAGATATCCACTTTACTTCAAGGACACAACCAATAGAACTCTCCAGACTATTGGTTGTTACTTTGCATATCATATTTTATTGCTAGCCCATTGCAAAATTAGACAGCCTCAAATTAAATACCACAACTACTTGGAAACAAAACCCAAGGGAAATAAATTTGTCTTTGACACATTATATTTTAAACCCCAAAGCATAGCGAATCAAGTACTCATAGGGATAAAATCTCACTTATATGAACTTCTGTGTGTTGTTACTAGTGAACCTAAGATTCTCATTCCAGAAATTATAGTTTTGTTGTGGCTTCCCTCCACTAAATCAGGCTTGTATAACCACATTTGTGCATGTATTTTGTTTTTATTGTTCTGTTCTGTTTTTATAATATCTATGATAAAAAAATACAGCTTAGGCCCAGTGTTTTTGTTAGTTCGTACTTCTTAAAGCGCTTTCCAAAACAAAACACTCAAAGTAATAACAAAGTCAGGTTATGAAGCTTTAAATCTGAAAAAAATCAATTATTAACATATATAAAATGTGCTTTAGAACTAGTTCATACCCTCCAAGGTGTTTGCTTAGTCATAGCTTGCATTTTAATTTTATCCCGTGTTGGTAGAGATTTCCTGTCCTGCAGTCACTCTCAAATAAACACACTGAGGCTCATATTAATCACAAATGCTCAGCCAATAACTCAGGCTTGTTTTTAGCTAACTCTTAAACTTAAATTAACCCATTTCTATTACTCTATGTGTTGCCACATGGTTCATGGCTTGTTACCTCATTTTATATCTGTCTTGCTTCCTGTGTGTCTGACTGGCAACTCCTCTGACTCTGCCCTTCCTCATCCTATCATTCTGTTTGGCTTTCCCACCCAGCTTTATCCTGTTCAGCTATTGGCCAGTCAGCTTGTTTATTAAAGCAATCACAATAGCATATATTTACACATTCTACTAAAGGATTATTTCACAGCAAATTTGTAAGAGGTACCTAGAAGGTTTCCTACCTTTATGGCTGTGCAGAGAAGTTTTGACCACTTGTTGCTGTCTGTTTTCCTTCAGAAAATACATTACATTGAAGGGACTAATGGAGAAGTTTCCTCTAGACCAAGTGGGAAGTTGAAAGGTAGAAAAAAACATGGTCGTAACTCTTCCCTCACACCCAGCGTTGACTGGAGTTGGCTTCTGACCACTATGTCTGATGGAACTTGAGGTGTGAAGGGGAGCTGAAAAAGCCCATGCACTTTACAAATTCTGTGCTAGGGGCAGAGGCTTGCAGAATCCTAACCTCTTTTAGGAAGATTCTGATTCTAACTCCTAACATCTGCAAGACTCCTTCTACGTGTGTATAAGATACACTGGATACAAGAACATATGTATTTCTACATGTCTTAATGTTTTCATTCTTCCCCACCTTCAAGGATTTCCATCTTTCCACTGGGGCTCAGGTCTCGACCTCAAGCTGCATATCCAGAGTTCTTGCCAGGCTTCTAATTGATTCCACACTGAATCCGTAGACTGAGCTTGGGTTCTTACTCTACACCTTTTATTGCTCTCAGCGAAAGTGAAACAATGAACTCCTGAGCTTTTCACCCTGACACAAGTCTTTAAACCAGGATGTGGAATAACACTATTGGGCACAATAGAAGATTGAGGCCAGAGTTCTTAAAACTAGGCTTTACTTAACAAGAATATACTCTGTTTGCTACTTTGTAGAGGATAATAGAGAGCATTTAAAGTTCTGATAGTCTAAATTAGTTTGTTCCAAACATCTATAACAGCACTAAATCATATCTTTAACATTATATGTTTTAAATCAACAATGAGGTAAAATAGAATTAATGAAAGTGCATCCAGGCATTGATGATGATTGCTGCTGAGCAACACCATTTAATCCTAGGGCTTGCAGTTTTATTGCCAATAATTAAACTCTGTTGCCACACACACACACAAAAAAAAGAAAACAACAACAACATCAAAACACACCATGCTATTGCTTTGTTGTGGCTAGAAAAGAAAAGCTAATTTGTAAATGATGAGTTTTACTAAGTAAACAGCAAATAACTTTGTTAGACATAAGTTCAAATTAAAAACATAACCTGTGGGAAAGTCTGTTCTGTAACATCACAGTTTACATGGTGGTGAGGCTGTCTTCTGTAGAGGCCACCATGATGCTAAGGAGAAGAAGTTGAAATGAGGGATTTACAAAACCACAAAACTCACCACCGTTCTTACTGAGATCCATACATTTTCCTTGGACAAATACTCTTTGATTTGGGCTACTTAGTTTTAGCGTTCTCACTGTTTAGATAGAAGGATAAAATTGTGGAGAGTTGTGCTCTCCCAGTCTTCTGTGTGTTTTCAAATGGGTGCCATGGCACCCATAAGGAGGTCAGTAGACCATTATAAGAGTCCTGAGGATAATCTTTTTGCACACTATGAAGACGTGCCTCAACCGAGGTACCTTCTGATTGGTTGAATAAAGAGCTGAGTGGCCAATAGCTAGATGGGAGATGATAGAAAGATGGGTAGAGAGAGAAACCTAGGGAAAGAATCTGAGAGGCGGAGAATGCACCATCGAGGTGTGGAAAAAGTCGAACATATACTATATTTAGGAAAGGCAACAAGCTACATACGTGGAAGGATGTTGATTAATGTAAATAGGTTAATTTAAGTTATAGGACCTGTTTGGGAACAAGCCTAAGCTAAAGCCAAGCTTTCATAATTAGTAAGAAGTCTCTTTGTCATTATTTGGAAGCTGGCAGTCCAAAGAAAGCCTAACTATACTGGGGATCAAGCTCACTCGGGCCTTCAGGCTTTTGCTAGCAAGTGCCTTTGCCAGCTGAGCCATCTCTCTCACCCTTGCTTTTATAAGTTATCACTCTGAGCTACTCTTACCTTTTTATATCTTTATCAATGCACAGTCTTCATGTTCATTCTATCACTGAAAACCCAGGGTCCCTTTCGCGAGATATTAGTTTCATAGACTCAGAAAATCAGGTCCTCTATGCTTGCTTATGTTATGGCTTCCAGTTTCGTGCTTTTATGAGATTCCTGTGTGTATTAATGAGTAGGCCTCTGACTCCTGTGCCTTCCCTTGGGCTCTGTTTCTTCTATTGGTCTGTCTTTTCCAACTTCGATATAATAGTTTTTTTATCTTATTATATTTTATTTTGTTACATTTTAAATAAAAGAGTTAATCCCGTTGGATTGACTGAAGGACAGGCATCAAGAAGATGGGTCCATCATAAGTCATGCAAAAGACAGGAGGAATACTTAGCCCTTTAACGTACCTTCCTGTCCCAGAATTTCTTTCCCTTCATAGAATCCCTATATGCCTCCTTGAGGTTCTCTTGAATCTGCCTGCTTTTCTGAATCCCTTACTTCTTTCTTCTTTTCTATCTCTTCATTTCAGAAGCTGGCCAGAGCCCAAGCATGCTTTCCCTGGCTCTTTTGACTTCTTTATTGAAAGCCTCCCTTCCCATCATGCGACTGATTGCCAATCCTATGTCTCATGTCCATACTAATTAACTCAAACTTCATGGCTTCTTTTCTCCATTCTACTCCTCTAGAGAGCTGCCAAGATTTACAGTTTGTCTCCCTTAAGGTTTTCCTTTTAAATTCTGCTAAAATTATTCTTTAGCTTCTGTTTGAGTTTGTTCTTAAATTCTTTTATTACAGACACTAAGCAGAACCCCAAGAGGTGACTCTGATTTTCCTGGGAATGTGTCGTGACTCCCCCCACATTTCCAATAACACTTTCCTGTGTCACCCATGTTTTTATTATTTAAGCTAATAAAATTTATTACTAGAACATTTTTTAAGTCTACAGTAAAATTGAGTAGAAGGTAGAGCCAGGTCCCGCATAGCCTAGCTTCCTCCCACAGCATCCACACTACTGCCTTCTCAGCAGCACACATCTCTTATATCCCACGAACCTCTGAACCATCACTATCACCCCCATAGAAAGTTTGTGCTGCCAGAAGGCATTCTTCGTTTTTTTTCTGTGACACAGTGCCAAGGTACTGTTTGGTACAAAGTGCCCCCCCCCAAAATGGCAGTGCTGGTGGCAATGTCCTAATCATAAGGACTCTGGCCAGGAAAACAGAGGATGGCTATTGGGCAAACAGAAACCTAAAGACTGGTTTCTGTTTACCACAGAAGTATATCTCCCAGGGCATATTTCTGTATACCAGGAACTTCCCTCAATCTACCTATAAAGGTCAATTATTCTGGGCAAGGACATCTACTTTTGAACAGAATTTATCAGCTTAAAGACCCCCCATCTTGCTGATTGTCACATAAAATCTGCTTGGTTTCCACCAGCTTGTTGCCCTCTGTGCCCCCACCCCAAACTGCCTTAGAAGACTGATTCCTCAACATTCCTTTCCTTCTGTCCACATCTAGTTCAGGGGCGTCACTGTCTCCTTGCTTATAGGTGACAAGAAACAAAGGAGCAAAACAAAGGAAAGCAGCAATGAAAATGCAGATTTATTAAAAGTGGCAGTAAGTACACAGAGTGCACTCCCCAGGAGGGCGCTCCTGAGTCTCTCACTCCGTGTGTGTGTGTGTGTGTGTGTGTGTGTGTGTGTGTGTGTGTGTGTGTGTG
>PVIU01029701.1:0-17126 GCA_004026605.1 Ondatra zibethicus
TAAAGGAAATGGACAACTTTCTGGATAAATATCACTTACCAAAATTAAATCAAGACCAAATAAGCAAATTAAACAGACCTATAACTGCTGAAGAAATACAAATAGAAATAAAAACAGTCATCAAAAGTCTCCCAACCAAAAAATGCCCAGGACCAGATGGTTTCAGCTCAGAATTCTACAAGACATTCAAAAAAGAACTAATACCAATACTCCTCAAATTATTCCACACAATAGAAACAGAGGGAACATTGCCAAACTCTTTTTATGAGGCTACAATTATCCTGATACCCAAACCACAGAAAGACATTACTAAGAAAAAGAATTGCAAAAATACTAAATAAAATACTAGGAAATTGAATCCAAGAACACATCAGAACCATCATCCACCATGACCAAGTCGGCTTCATTCACAGATGCAAGTATGGTTCAACATACGAAAATCTGTCAACGTAATCCACCATATATGAAAAATAAAAACCACATGATCATCTCATTAGATGCTGAAAAAGCATTTGACAAAACACAACATCCCTTCATGATAAAGGTCTTGGAGAGAGCAGGGATACAAGGAACATACCTAAACATAATCAAGACAATATACAGCAAGCCAACTGCCAACATCAAACTAAATGGAGAGAAACTCCCAGCGATTCCACTGAAATCAGGAATAAGACAAGGTTGTCCACTCTCTCCATACCTATTCAATATAGTTCTTGAGGTCCTAGCTAGAGCAATAAGACACCAAAGGGAGATCAAGGGGATACAAATTGGAAAAGAAGAAGTCAAACTCTTACTGTTTGCTGATGATATGATAGTTTACATAAGTGATCCCAAAAATTCTACCAAAGAACTTCTACAACTCATAAACACATTCAGCAATGTAGCAGGATACAATATTAACTCAAAAAAATCAGTAGCCCTCCTGTACACCGATGATAAAAGGGCTGGGGATGAAATCAGAGACTCAACACCCTTCACAATAGCCACAAATGGCACAAAATATCTCGGAGTAACTCTAACCAAACAAGTGGAAGACTTGTATGACAAGAACCTTCAATCTTTGAAGAATGAAATTGAAGAAGACACCAGAAAGTGGAAAGACCTCCTATGCTCTTGGGTAGGCAACCTACCTGTTCTGGTGAAAGCTTCACCCCAGCCCCTGGCATACATATACCCAAAGAGTCTGGGATGTTCTGGTGGAAGCCCTACCCCGGGCCCTGGCATCCATATACTCAAAGAGTCTTGGAATGATCTGGTGGAAATTCCACCTCAATCCCCCTCCCTCATCTCTCTCCAAACCCTGCCATATTTCAGAAAGTCCACCAAGTAATGACCCCTCCCCCAGAGATGCTCAAGACTACGCCCATCGCGTATTTAAACTTCCCCCCCCCAAAAAAAAAAAACCAGAAGTGGTTCTCTGATCTCTCTTTCCTGTCTCCTCTCTGAGTGGCTGGAAAATCATCCAGGAGTGTTTTGTCCATTAAACCTGGGCTTTTTCTAATTTGGTTTGATTTGGTCTGATTTGGAGTGCTGGGTCGGCAGTGAGACTTATGGGGTGCCAAAACTTTTCACTGCCCATGTCTGTTAGTTAGTTTTATGCCTCTATCACAAACACTGAATTTAACTTACGAAGAGAAAAGCTCGTTTGGCTTCTATTTAAGAAATTTCAATCCATAATAGATTGGTTCCATTGTTAGCATGTCGAGGTAGGAAACTTATGGTTTAATAAAACCTCACTACATAGCCTAGAAATAAAACGGGAGAAGATGGCCTAGGTCCCAAAATTTAGGGTGCATTCTCTATGATCTGAACACCTCCCAATACCTTTCTAATACATCTGAAATTTCTGAACTGGGGACCAAGCCATGGGCTCATGGAGGATACTCACAATACATACTGTAGATTGGTCATGCTAATTGGGATGGAGTTGTGCTTTGGAGCGTTTGTGTTACAAGAACAAGGTTGATGAAAAGCTTTTGCTGCCCAATAAATCTCTCCACCAAAGCAATAATCCAAATTAGACTAAATCAAACCGAATTAGAAAAAGCCCAGGTTCAATGAATACTAACGCTCCCAGGTAGCCTTCCAGCCCCCAGGGATAGAGATGGGAAGGAAGATTGGAAAACCACATGTTTGTTCTTTGGGTTGCAGTTTAAAGACCCTGTGGGAATGGTCTTGAGCATCTCTGAGGAGGGGTCATTGTTTGGTGGGCTTTCTTGGGGGTGGAGCCTGGCTGAGGCAACTTCTAGGGGAGGGGGCTTGGGATGGAACTTTCCACCCAAACATTCCAGGCTCTTTGGGTATATGGATGCCAGAGTCTGGTGTGAATCCTTAACCCAAACAGCTATGAACTCTTTGTTACTGTTCTGCATTAGAGGAAATAAGCATTGTCTCTCTAAGCAGCAGCATTGAGACTGGGTTTCTTTCTCACCTTAAGGTAGACAGATGTATGCAGAGCAGAGGAATGCTATGACATCAAATGAGAAAAATCCATATTGGAAGTGCCCAGAACAGGATCAGAAGTGTAGTAAATGTTATCACTACCCTTCTCAGAGGGTGACTTTAGTTCCCCCTTCTTGTAGACTGTCCACACCCTAATAGCCACCATGGAAACTATGTTCATGACTTTGTCTTGTGCATGAACGAGTGATTGAGGAAACATACTGGGGATCATTTAAGGAACTGGTCAGGCTTCAATTTTGGATTTTGCAAGTTTAAGAACTTGAGTCTACGTTTTCATATAGCTGCCAATCAAATCACAAGAGTCCAATCAACTGATCCTAAGAAAGCTATTGGCATCCCTATAGGAAAATCACCTTGGGAACAGAATTAGTAACAGAAGTTTCATTAGGGAAGGCGGGGTAAGTGTAGCAGGAACAATACAATCTCTGTGATCACTCCCACACCCAGCCTAAATTGAGTTACAATCATCCCTCTCCTCCTCCTCTTTTAAAAAGATTCATTTATTGTTATTATATGTGAATGAGTGTTTTGTCTGCATATATGTCTGTGAACCACATGTGTGCATGGTGCCGGAAGAAGTTGTTGAGTCCCTAAAATTGGAGTCGCAGAATTACTAGCCACCATATGGGTGCTGGCAACTGAATCAGGGCCTTCTACAAGAACAGCTATTGCTCTTAACCACCAAGCCATCTCCCTAACCCCAAAGATTTATTTTTTACTTTTATGTATGTATGTGAGTGTATGCCATGTATGTGAGGGTGGTCATGGATGCCTGAAGAGGGTGACAGGTTCCCAGGAGCTGGAGTTGCAAGCAGTTGTGAGCCACCAGATTTTAGTATTGTAATGGTTTGTCATGTCCCTTTAAGAGACAAGCCCCGCCCACCCCTCCACTGCTGAGGCAGGCAGATCTTCCTTCTACTTCCAGCCTGAGCTCCCTTCCTTTTCAGTCTCTCTCCAAAAGAGGTAGCTGCTGCTGTGGCTCCTCTTCTCTCTCTCTCTCTCTCTCTTTCTCTGTTTCTTTCCTTGTCCTCCTTCTCCCTCCCTCTCCCCTTCCCTTCCATAACCCACTAAATAAATATCCAACCTCACTCTGCATGGCATGCCTATCCATCTGTCTGTCTCTCACCTGCTGCAGCTGTAGCTCCTTGTGGGACTGGCTACCCTGCCTCGCCTGCCAAGCGGCTCCCTGCCTGGGACCCAGCTGCCTTCGTGGCCTGCCATGGTCTCAGGGCCTGCTGCCCACTGCTGCCACTCAGGGACCTGCAGAGTTTCTGCTGTTGCACCCCTCCAGAAACCACAGCATTTTATTTTTACCATAACAAGTACTAAATTCTGAACTCGGGTCCTCTAGAAGAACAGAATGTGCTGCTCTTAACTTCTGAGTTAGCTCTGCAGTCTTTTCTTTCTTCTTCTTCTTGCCCTCCTCCTCCCCAATCCTTGCTTTCTTATTTATTTATTTATTTATTTTTAGTCAAAGTTTCACTATGTAGTCTTGGCTGGCCTGGAGCTCATTGTATAGCCAAGTGGCTTTGAATTGCAGATACTCCTGTCTATGCTTCCCAAGAATGCAAGCATGCTGCCTGGCTTTGTTGTTTTCTGAGGACCTTGATATTAACCCAGAATGGCTAAGAACTTGTGCTACTTCTACTTCATTGTCTTAGGTGCTGGGATTACAGGCATGAGTCTTTATACCCTATTTTGTCAAGGTGTTTTTTGTTGTCTGTTTGTTTGATCTCTGGAGACTAGGTGCCCATCTGTTTTGATAATCAGCTGTCTAAGAATTACCTGCTTAGGTTGGCCAAGGAGTTTATCCACACTGCCCCCTAGAGGAACTTGTTTCCTTTTCCATCATGTGGGTTCTGGTATTTGGGTCGTCAGGCTTGGTGGCAAGTGCTTTTACCAGCTGAGCCATCTCACTGACTTCTTTTCTATTTTTTTTTTAATTTTTCGAGACAGGGGTTCTCTGTGGCTTTGGAGCCTGTCCTGGAACTAGCTCTGTAGACCAGGCTGGTCTTGAACTCACAGAGATCCGCCTGCCTCTGCCTCCTGAGTGCTGGGATTAAAGGTGTGCACCACCACCACCCGGCTTCTTTTCTATTTTTAATACATGATACATTCATACCATGAGAGAGGGAGAGAAAGAGAGAGAGAGAGAGAGAGAGAGAGAGAGAGAGAGAGAGAGAGAGAGAGAGTGTGTCAGTTTAGTTTGGGCTACTTACAGAATACAGATAAGGGATTGTTCACATGAACATGTAGCAATTTACGAGTGGCTACATCACTAAGAAAAAAAGTACTTCGCTTTTCCAGCAACTGCTTATATATTCCCAGAAACCAGCAGGGCCTCGTGAGCCTATCTTTGCTGCATGACAGAATGATGATGGGCTCGTTATAAGCAGCTCATCAAAGAACTATATACATTCTTTTCTATATTTATTTTTATTAGATTTTTATTAGGTTTATTCATTTTATGTATTATTGTTTTACCTGAATGTATGAATGTGTACAACTTCTGTGTTTAGTGCCTGTGCAGGTCAGAAGAAGGCATCAGATCTCCTAGAACTGGAATTATGGATGATTGTGAACCACTAGGTGAGTCCTGGGGAACCCAGGTCCTCTATAAGAGCAAGAAATGCTCTTAAACACTGGGCCATCTCTCTAGCCCCACCATATATATCCTTAATGTTACACAGAAAGAGAAAGCAGCCTCTGACATCTAGGGCTGTTCTTGGTATTTACTCCTAGTTAGTATCACAGCTAGGTACTAGCCTGGCATGCACAACTCAGTCATGGTGTTTGAATGTTAAATAAAAACAAAATTTAAAAACCATAAATGTCAGGTAAACCCACTCTGTGACAATAACCAGATCACATCATAATCATGTCTAAAGACAAAACAGTATGATCTACCAGTTGGATAGCTCATATTTATAATTCCAGCATTGAGGATGCCACTCTAAGAGGATTACCATGAATTCAAGGCCAGTCTGGACTACATAGTGAGTTTTAGGCCAATCTAAGCTGCATAACAAGATCCTGTCTCAAAAAAAAAAACCCAGAAAGTAGAAACTTTGTGTGATGAACTTAGAATGCTGGTCTCTCTCCCCTGTTGAACTTCAAATCCCAGTGACCTTGACTATAAGCTGACTTTGGTGATATCCAATAGTGGGAAGGTTTTGTCCTATGTTTGATGTGCTCTTATCTAAATGAAAACATATTAACATTTTGAAATGCCGAAGTGAAACCAAGATACTAGCAGTAACATCAGATTTACAGTTTAAAAAGCTGTCTTTGTTCTCCTTTCTTCTTTTTGAGACAGTCTTGCTATGTAGCTCAGACAGGCCTTGAGCAAGCAGCAACCTCCCATCTAAACCTCTATCTTAAGTCAGTGTTCTATTGCTGTGAAGAGAAATCATGACCACAGCAGCTCATATAAAGGAAAGCATTTAGCTGGAGGTGTGCTTGCAATTTCAGAGGCTTAGTCCATTATCACCACGGCAGGGAGCAGGGCAGCAGGCGTTGCAGGCATGGTGCTGGAGGAGCAGCTGAGAGCTCGCTATGTCCTAATCCAAAGGCAGAGAGATATCTTGAAACCACATAGCCAGTGACATACCTCCTCCAACAAGGCTACAACTCATAATCCTCTCCAACAGATCCGCTCCCTGGTGATTAAACATTCAAACATATGAGCCTATGGAGGCCATTCGCATTTGAACCCCCATATTCCATTCCCCAGCCCCCGTAGTCCTACAGCCATGCCACTCAGTTCAGCTTCAAAAGTTCCCATAGTCTATCAGAGTTTTAATAATGTTTAAAAGTCCAAAGTCTGTTCTAAGACTCATGGCAGTCTCTTAATTATAGCTCCTTGTAAAAGCAAAATCAAAAAGCAGATCACATACCTCTAACATACAATGGCACAGAATATACTTTACCATTCCAAAAGGGAGGAAAGGGCTCATAGGAGGAAATACTGAAGAAAAGCAAGATCAAAACCCAGCAGGGCAAACTCTAAATCCTGCATCTCCATGTCTGATGTCAAAGGAGACAATAAATGCTCTAAACCACAGATCTCTGTGAGTTGGAGTTCAGCCTGGACTACAAAGTGAGTTCCAAGCCATCAAGGGCTATGTAATAAAGCCTACTTGGCTCCCTGCATCTGTGTGGCAGCTGACACCTGTCTGTAACTCCAGTTCCAAGGGTTCTGATGATCTCTCTCACATCTGTGGGCATACGCGTAGTGCACATACATACATGCAGGCAAATAGTCGTGCATATAAAATAAAAATAAATACATCATTTTTTCTTTTAATACTTTTTAGGTTTAATTATTTATTTTACTTTATGTGTATATAAGCGTTTTGCTTGCACACGAGTGCTCAGTGTCCACAGAGGTTAGAAGAGGGCATTGGCTCCCTTGATCTAGAGTTATGGATGGTTATGAACTACCTGTTGGTGCTGGGAACTGAACCCATGTCTTGAGTCCTCTGTAGGAGTGCTCCTGACCACTGAACCATCTCTACAGGCCTGTACATTTTTTAAATATATAATTTATTTTTATTTTATACTCATTGGTGCTTTGTCTGCATTTTTGTCTGTGTGAGGGTGTTAGAGCCCCTGGAACTAGAGTTACAGACAGGTGTGAGCTGCCATGTGGGTGCTGGGAATTGAACCCAGGTCCTGTGGGAGAGTAGTCGGTGTAGCTAACTACTGAGTCATCTCTCCAGCCCCTGTTAATTTTTTTAAGGGTTCCAGTCCTTAGGCAGAGTTTGTCAAGTGACTTGTTCAGAAGAAGGGGTTCAGTGGCAGGGAGAGGACATGAGGCTGTAAGAGGAATGTGGTCATTATACATGTGTACAACTGTGGAAGAATGGATTGGGTTTTTTGTTTTCTTGGTTTTTCAAGACAGGGTTTCTCTGTGGCTTTAGAGCCTGTCCTGGAGCTAGCTCTTGTAGAGCAGGCTGGCCTCGAACTCACAGAGATCTGCCTGCCTCTGCCTCCTGAGAGCTGGGATTAAAGGTGTGTGCCACCACCGCCCGGCTGTTTTTTTGTTTTTAACAGTTTCAGGTCTAGCTGGGTGTAGTGGCTCATGCCTACCTACGTCCTAACACTTCAGAGGCTGTGGTGGAGAATTGCCAACCTGAACCACATAGTGAGTTCCAGGCCAGCTTTGGTTACAGAGGGAGAACTTGTCTCCAAAACAGCCAGTGAGATAGCTCATTAGGTAAAAGCACTTGCTACCAAAGCCCAATGACTTGTACTTGATCCCCAGAACCCACAAGGTGACAATGTTGTGGGGTATCCACCAGAGAAGACTTCTCAGACAGGGGTTTAAGGCAATAGAAAGTCTTTATTAGCCAACTGGCAACTACACTGAGTGTTTGGAATCCCAGTGTAGCCCTGAGCCTTTCTCAAGGTGAGCTTTTATGCACAAAACCCATGTTCCATGTTGACATATTTCAAACAACAAGAACAGTTAGCCAGAAGCAGAGCTACAGAAGCCAAAAAGCAAGGTCAGTACATTTAGAGACTTTCCCAGAACTATGGACTTGGGTGGATTAGGTCTATGTTTTCAGTTTGGTTGGTAGTGCTGTCTATGTGCTAAGTAGACTATCATGGTACTACTAAATGGTACTATCATCATGGAGTCAGTTGTGTTGAGGTCTGGGGGCCTATGAAGGTCTGGGGACTGTTACAGAAAAGAGAGATCCAACTTCCAAAAGTTGTTCTCTGACCTCCAGATGAATACCATAACAAACGAATAATAAATCTAACAAGCGTTTCAAAATGACTTGGAGATCTGCCTTGACTGTATATCAAGACTCAGCCTTTTTGGCTGAAAGAGTGTTTCTGTTATTGTTTTGTTTTGCTCTGAATTTTGGAAACAGAGTCTCATATGGTCCAGATTGCTGTCTAGTTTACTCTATAGCCAAGGATGACCTTGAACTTCGGATCCTTCTATGGCTACCTCTCCCACGGTAGGATTGCAGGTATGTACTACCATAGCCTGCTTGTGAGATGCTGGAGACTGAACCCAGGGCCATGTGGCTCCTCAGCAACTACTCTCCTTACTGTGCTATACCCTCACACTTGTCCTTGGTTTTTTGAGATGAGATCTTACGTAGACCAGGCTGGACTTAAACTCACTTTGTAGATGAGGTCATAATTAAACTACTAATCCTTCTACCTCAATCTCTATGTGCTGAGATTATAGACTCACTCCATTTTACCAGATGAATAATACTTGGTCTTAAAAGAAAGAAATAAAAAAAAAACCCAAGCAAATACAGTCAGGTTGCACTTTTTTTCTCTCTCGAGACAGGTCTCTCTGTGTAGCCTGGCCTAGCCTGGGATTTGCTCTGTAGACCAGGCTGGCCTTGAACTCACAGAGATCTGCCTGCTGCCGTCTCCTCAGTACCATCATGCCCCACTTGAGTTAAGCTTAAAAGTAGAAATGCTCTCTGAGAAAAATACAAAAGGATTGGTGGGGTACATTTTTTTAAAAGATTTATTTATTTATTATGAATATAGTGTTCTGCCTGCATGTATGCCTGAATGCCAGAAGAGGGCACCAGATCTTGTTACAGATGGCTGTGAGCCACCATGTCGTTGCTGGGAATTGAACTCAGGACCCCTGGAAGAACAGCCAGTGCGCTTAACCTCTGAGCCATCTCTCCAGCCCTGGTGGGGTACATTTTAATACATGTGAACTAGCAGAGGACCAAACACTGTACAGTTCACAAGTGATGTTGTGTGGAGTATGAAAAATTAAACGTCACATTAAAACTTTTGTCATGCATAGGGTGTGGTTGTACATATCTTCAAACTTAGCCTTCAGGAGGCAGATGTACATAAATCTCTGTGAGTTTGAGGCCAGCCTGGTCTATATCGCAAGTTCCAGACCAAGCAAAGATACATAGTGAGCTTTGCCTTAAAAAACTAAAAATAAAACTAGAACTAAAAAATTTCTGTTATATTAAATAGCTGAGCAGAGAGTAAAGTAGCTTACTTGTTTTGTTTAGTAGGCCCACACATGTGGAAGACAGAAGAGGCCCTGGATTGGAGTTAAAGCAACTGTGAGATGGCTCTCTCATGGATACTGCGGTAGTTTAAATAAAAATGGCCCCCTTAGGCCCATAGGAAGAGGCACTACTAGGAGGTGTGGCTTCATTGGAGTAGGTGTGGCTTTGTTGGAGGAAGTGTGCCATAGGGTGGGGGATAGGAGGTGGGAAACGGGGCGTGAGGGCTAGGAGTGGGCTCTGAGGTCTTGGATTGTTGGGGGCTGCAGACCCCTGGCCCCTTGACTTTCTTTGGCTGCCTCAGACCCTTTGGGCAGCCAGCTGCTGTGAGGGCATTCGGAGAGGCCCAGAAGATGGCAGTGGTCTCTGGCTTTGTGTACCCAAGTAGTGTGAGTAGTGAGCTTTCCTGCAGGACCCAAGGAGCCCGCCCAGCAGTTG
Source organism: Ondatra zibethicus (assembly GCA_004026605.1). Classification (NCBI taxonomy): domain Eukaryota; kingdom Metazoa; phylum Chordata; class Mammalia; order Rodentia; family Cricetidae; genus Ondatra; species Ondatra zibethicus. The sequence goes on from PVIU01029701.1 coordinate 9,915, forward strand.
CAGAGAGTCCCTGAGCCCGCCTGCTGTTCCTCAAACCTTCCTGCCACTCTGGCCAGCTGTGGTGGCACACTCTGGTAGGATTTGTAAGCTATGGGGGCAGTTCTGACCATTGAACCTGTGCAGCATAAGTTAACAGACCAGGGCTTTAGCCCCAGGTGGGGGCTGGGCAGAGATCCTCAGGGGGATCCACAGGCTGTTGCTGAGGAAGGGTTGACTGTGGGGCATGGCGGGGACAGAACAAGGTTGGAAAATTTATTCTGAGGGCCACTGTTGAGCCACAAGTTGCAATTCCCATCAAATGGAGAGAAACTAGGCCAGTATAGGTGGAACAGTGTCCCCTATCAGAAGAAAAGTTACTGGCTGCTCAGCAGCTTGTGCAAGAACAGTTAGCTGCTGGGCATATAGTCCTATCCTCTTCCCTTGGAATACCTCCATATTTGTTATCAAAAAGAAATCTGGCAGTTGGCAACTATTGCAGGACCTTAGGCAAGTTAACAAATGTATGGAACTTATGGGATCATTACAGCCAGGATTGCTAAGACCTGTGACTATCCCTAAGGATTATCGCATGGTGGTGATTGACCTCAAGGACTGCTTTTTTACTATATCTTTGCATCCTGAGGACTCACCCAAATTTGCTTTCAGTGTCCCCTCTATTAATTTCAGAGAGCTGCACCAAAGGTATCAGTGGGTTATGTTGCCCCAGGGCATGGCTAATAGTCCAACTTTGTGCCAGTTATGTTTCCAGAGCTTTGCAGCCCCTAAGGGAGCAACATCCCCAACTATATTCATTATGTGGATGATATTCTTATTGCAGCCTCAAAGAAATATGATTTGCATGCAGGGTTGCAAACACTTTATGAGAGATTGCAATGGTTTGCTTTAGTTGTTGCCCTGAGAAAATGCAAACTATATTTCCTTTTCAGTATTTGGGCCATCAGCTCCTAAAGACTGACGTTTGACCACACACACACACAAAATCACTCTTAGAACAGATCAGCTCCTCACTCTTAATGACTTTCAACAGCTTTTGGGAGACATTAATTGGGTTAGACCATCAATGGGATTAACAACAGGAGAATTAAAACCCTTATTTGAAATCTTAAGAGGTGACTCAAACCCCATGTCTCCCAGGCTACTGATACCTGAAGGCTGTGAATGTCTTAGATTAGTCAAACAGCAGTTAGCAGAATCCCATCTGAATTTTATTGATTATCACCAGCCTTTGCTTCTGCTGGTCTTTTGCACAGCCTTGTAGCCCACTGCAGTCTTTTGGCAGGAGGGACCTATTCCCTGTGTTCATGGACGAGCTTCTCCCAAAAAGGTTGTGCAGCCCTAACATTTGGCTGTCCTGGAGGGTTGCACGCTGCCTACCTGGAAAGTCTTAGGACATTTGGCAAAATTCCTGATAAAGTGATTGTTCCATATGATAAGGAGCATACTTAGCCCAGAATCGACCATCTTTTTAACCACTCAGTCTGCTGAATTTGACAACCATTGCCCCCTAGTAAATTAGTAAACGTTTTTAAGGAACATCTGGTTTGCTTTTCTAAAATTATTTTGCCAGCTCCCCTAGATTGTGCCCTTAATGTATTTACAGATGGATCCTCTAATGGCACAGCTGCTGTAGTCACAGCCCAGAAGACTGTTAGAATGAAAGTGCCCTATATGTCTGCACAAATAGTTGAATTGGCTGCCATTCATTTAGCTTTAGTTACCTTTCCAGCTGAACCTATTAATCTTTTTACTGATAGCATATATGTTGCTAAGGTTCTTCCTCCCTTGGAAACAGCAGGAAATATAGCCACTACCTTTGCAGTTCATGAATTGTTGACTAACGTTCAATTACTTTTATGAAAAAGGTCTCATAAGACTTATATTGGCCACCTTCAGGCACATTCTGGCTTACCGGGCCCTCTTAGTGAAGGCAATGAACAGGTTGATCAAGTGACCCGTGCTCTCTTAATCTCTCTGCCCCAGGATTCCTTGGCCTCTGCCCAGTGGGCTCATGATAAGTTCCATCTTAATATTATTTCTTTGAGGCTCACATATAAAATTTCTAAGGAACAAGCTCTTAAGATTGTCAAAGCAAGCCCTTTGTGTGCAGAACTTGCTCCTGTTCCTCATCTGGGAGTTAATCCTCAGGGTCTTTTGCCCAATCATATCTGGCAGATGGATGTTACTCATGTGGCATCTTTTGGAAAATTGGGATTTGTACATGTTTCTGTGGATACTTATTCAGGCATGCTCTTTGCCTCCACTCACTTAGAGAAAAATGTGAAGGACGTAAAAAGCCATTGCCTCCAAGCTTTTCCCTTCATGGGGGCCATTCCCATTGATTGGAGACACAATAATGTTATTAGTATGTGGGAACTATCTGGCAATTTGTATTTTATTTTTGATGAGTTTTCTTTCTCCTTGTGCTAAATGTTGGCCCGGTACTATGATTTATGGCCAGAGTACATTATTCGTTATGGTGATGGGATCTCCTGAAACTGAAAAGCTTCTGTAAAGCAAAGGACACGGTCAACAAGACAAAATGACAGCCTACAGAATGGGAAAAGATCTTCATTAACCCCACATCAAACAGAGGTCTGACCTACAAAACATACAAAGAACTCAAGAAATTGGACACCAAAAGATCACATAATCCAATAAAAAAAATGGAGGACAGACCTAAACAGAGAACTCTCAACAGAGGAATCTTAAATGGCTGAAAGACGCTTAAGGAAATGTTCAACATCCTTAGTCATCAGAAAAATGCAAATCAAAACAACTCTGAGATTCCATCTTATACCTGTAAGAATGGCCAAAATCAAAAACACTAATGACAACTTATGCTGGAGAGGTTGTGGGGAAAAGGGAACACTTCTGCATTGCTGGTGGGAATGCAAGCTGGTACAACCCCTTTGGATGTCAGTGTGGCGATTTCTCAGAAAATTAGGAAACAACCTTCCTCAAGACCCAATAATACCACTTTTGGGCATATATCCAAAGGATGCTCAATCGTGCCACAAGGACATGTGCTCAACTATGTTCATAGCAGCTTTGTTTGTCATAGCCAGAACCTGGAAAGAACCTAAATGCCCCTCGACCGAAGAATGGATAAGGAAAATGTACATTTACACAATGGAGTACTACACAGCAGAAGAAAATAACGACAGCTTGAATTTTGCAGGAAAATGGTTGGAGCTAGAAAACATTATTTTGAGCGATGTAACCCAGACACAGAAAGACAATTATTACATGTACTCACTCATAGGTGGTTTTTAAACATGAAGCAAAGAAAGCAGCCTACAAACCACCATCCCAGAGAACTTAGACAACCATGAGGACACTAAGAGAGACTTATATAGATCTAATCTACATGGGAAGTAGAAAGTAGAAAAAGACAAAATCTCCTGAGTAAATTGGGAGCATGGGGACCTTCAGGGAGGGTTGAAGGAGGGAGGCCAAAGGCAGGGAGGGGAGCAACAAAAAGTGTAGAGCTCAACAAATATCAATTAAAAAAATAAGAAACCCTAAGATAGGTGCTTTGAAATGAACCCAGATCTTCTGAAAGAGCAGCAAGTCTTCTTAACTGCTAAGCTATCACTTGGGTATCTCACTGGTAGTTTTTGTTGTTTTGAAGTAAAGCTCAACAGTTTTAGGCTGTAGGCTGGTGTTAGAGCACTTATCTAAACAAGGGTGCGGCTTTATGTGTGCTTGCTAATTCAGCCGAGGAAGAAGAGGAGCAGGAGGGGGGGGAAGTAAAAAAAAAAAAAAGAAAGGTTTGAACAAGAACCCAGACTTAGTAGTGTGCGCCTTTTACACTGGCACTTGGGAGACGTAGGCAGGTGGATTTCTATGAGTTTGAGACCAGCCTGACCTACGTATAGAGTTCCAGGACTTCCAGGATTGCAGAGTGACCTTGTCTCATTAAAAATAAGCAAACAAATTGAATGAGTTTGTTTTTCATTGTCAAGGTGGAAGGACTGAAATCTGCTCATGTATACGTTTAGATGCATGTTAATGCGTGTTAATGCTTAATATCCCCGCATTAATATTAAAAATTCATTCACATATGAAAATGGGAAAAGCTGCCAATACCTGATTTCTGTCTTGTGTTTTTCAAGCATGTTCTCCATGGTAGTGTGCTAACTAGATGTCTTTTGGCATAATCATTACATGTTCAGCATGGGTCACACACAGACTGGTATCTTCAAAAAGGCCAACAAGATGGATCTCACTTGCCTCCAGCAAAGCGCTAACAGCTGCTCTCCGCGAGCACAGTTCTATTTTGAAGTCTTGAGCAATTTCTCTCACCAGGCGCCAGAAGGGAGTTTGCCAAACACAAGTGACCTGACCGTGTCTAATTTCCAAGTGGCAGGGGCACCAGAACTGTAAGCAGGAATTTTCTTCACCCCTCCAGGAGAGGATGCAAGCACTCCCTGGTGCTTCTGCTATGTTTTCAGGCCTGGCTCTTTGTTCCAGAAATAGCAGAGTATTCTAGTCCAGGTACAGAGACATCCTCACCCCTCTTTTTCAGTTAGTGCTTGACAAACCAGAGGCAGGCTCACTAACAATTTGAAAACTTTTTTATCCCCCCCAGTGCTGGGGCTTGAACCCAAAGTCTTACCAAGATAATTAGGTCCTCTTTCCCAGCCCTTAAAACACAAAGCAATATGTCCAATGTTTACCAGGTATCTCAAATTGAAATAATTTTTATACCCGTATTCCTTCTTTCTTCCTCCCATCGGGGTCTCACTATGTAATCCAGCTCCCAAATCATGACATGGAGACTTATTATTAGTTATGAATATTTGGCCTTAGCTTAGGCTTGCTTCTTGCTAGCTCTTTTTTTTTTTTTTTTTGAGACAGGGTTTCTCTGTGGCTTTGGAGCCTGTCCTGGAATTAGCTCTTGTAGACCAGGCTGGCCTTGAACTCACAGAGATCTGCCTGCCTCTGCCTCCTGAGTGCTGGATTAAAGTTGTGCCCCACCACCGCCCAACTTTTTGCTAGCTCTTATAACATAACCTGTTTCTCTTGTTTTGCCTCGGGTCTTTTTTTGCCTTTGTTTTTTTCTGTATGTTCTATTCTGTGTCTGTCTGGTGGATGCCTGGCTTCTGGCCCTGGGCATGTCTCTCTTTCTTCCTCATTCTCTTCCTCCTTTTCTCCTTCTTCTCTCTCTCCTTCTATTTATTCTCTCTGCCCACCAGCCCCATGGTGCAGGAGAACAATTCTATATCTGTCAATTATGTTTTAAATAAACTCTGATTGGTCAGTAGCCAGACAGGAAGGAGAGGTGGGGCAATAAGAACAGGAGAATTCTAGGAAGGAGGAAGCCCATTCCTCCCCAGTCCTTCCCAGACCACTGAAGAAGCAGGATGTGACCTGCCCTGCTGAAAAAGGTACTGAGCCATGTGGCTAACATAGATAAGAATAATGGGTTAATATAAGCTACAAGAGCTAATAAGAAGCCTGAGCTAATGAGCCAATTAGTTTATAATCTTCTGGAGACCTCTGTGTGATTTTTTTTGGGACTTGCCGGCTGTGGGAACTGAGCAGGACAGAAACCCCAACAAAGAAGACCCTTCATGTTACAGCCCCACCTATCCCTCTCCTGTCTAGGTATTGGCCGGTCGGCTTTTTTTAGACCAATTGGGTGTTTTAGGCAGGAAAGGCGAAACAGCAACACATCTTTACATAATTAAACAAATGAAGTATAAACCAATGCAACATATCTTTGCCTACCTAAAGTAATATTCTACAACATTTCCTCCTTGTTGTCTAAATAAAAAGGAAGAGTTTTTTAATATAGTAAAACTATATAATAAGAACAATTATCAAGTAAGGATTACATTTACAATATCCAGTCCATTTGTATTTGGAAAATTCTGAGAAAATACTCCATTATTTATTCTCTCTTGATGAGTCCAAAGTTTTGCTCATAATTTACCTTCTATCACAACTAAGGAAAGCTTTAACTATAACTATCTAATCTTCAACTCCATCAAAGACCCCAGAAGGATATAATATTACCTAAGTAAACAGTTCAAGCCATTTCCAAAACTATAGAAATGATATCTGGCTGCCTGGACAGTCACCCAAGGTTCCTTTGCAACATTGGGGCAACCATCTTTGTCCTACAGGCCTAGAATATCTGGCAGACTCTTCTACGAAGCAGGAATTTTGAAGGACTGTCTCACCTAGTCCTGGCAAAGTTTAGCAGTTGCTTTCTTGTGTGTCCTGAAGAATGTATGGCAGACTTTCCTATGAAGCAGGAATTTTGAAGGACTGTTCTTCATTATCTTGGCTGGAGTGCACCACACCATCTGGCTCTGTTTTCTTTTTTTATGTTCCTGGTTTTTTTTTTGTGTGTGTGTGTGTGTGTGTGTTTTTTTTTGCTTGTTTCTAAATGGAGTCTCATGCATCCCAAGCTGGTCTGAAACTTACTATATAGCTGAGGCTGACCTTGAAATTCTGATCCTCCAATCTTTACCTCTCAAATGCTGGGGTTACAGATACATACTTCCTACCCTTCCACTCCCACTCTCAGATATTGATCAACTCCCCCCTTTTTTCTTTTTTACACAAGATAACAAAGTAAGAAAGAATAGTGTAATTGGTTGTTTTTATACTCTTTTGGCTCTTTGATCTTTTGGAGGGCCTGCCACCTAGCTACCAAATAAATATACACATGGAGGCTTATTCTTACTTATGAATGTCCAGTCTTAGCTTGGCTTGTTTCTTGCCAGTTTTTCTTAACTTAAACTATTCTGTCTACTTTTTGCCTTTGGGCTTTTACCTCTCTCTATTTTTGCATTTCTTTTCTTTCCTTATTATACTATGTCTGTCAGTGTGACTGGGTGGCTGGCCCCTTCTTTTCTCACTCCTTAATCCTTTTTCTCTCTTTTTTTCCTTTCTATTTATTCTCTTTGCCTGCCAGCTCCACCTATACTTTCTCCTGCCTTGCTACTGGCTGTTCTCTCTTTATTAAATCATCCAGGTGTTTTAGACAGTCAAAGTAACACAGTGTCACAGAGTTAAACAAACACAGCATGAAAGAATGCAACATGCCAGATGGTGGTGGCACACACCTTTAATCCCAGCACTTGGGAGGCATAGGCAGGTGGATCTCTATGAGTTCAAGGCCAACTTGGTCTACAAGAGCTAGGTTCAGGACAGGGTTAATAGCTACAGTGAAACCCTGTCTCAAAAAACAAAAAAAAA
>PVIU01029702.1:0-17174 GCA_004026605.1 Ondatra zibethicus
CCACCTCTCAACATGGTAACATTCCCCCCACCTCTCAACATGGTAATATTCCCCCTACCTCTCAACACGGTAACATTCCCCCACCTCTCAACATGGTAACATTGGGGACTTTTGTTATTTTTTGGCAATGTGACACAAACCTCCTAGACAATTCTGGGAAGAGATACACTTAACTGAGAAAATGCCTCCATCAGAGGCATGGCTGTGGAGCATTTTCTTGATGATAATGGGAGGGCCCAGTCCACTCTGGGTGGTGCCATCCCTGGGTGTATGAGAAAACAGGCTGAGCAAGGCCTGGGGAGCAAGGCAGGGCCTCTGCTTCAGTTCCTGAGCTGACTTCCCTTCAGTGAACTGCAAGCTGTAACGTAGAAGAAACCCTTTCCTCCCCTACATTGCTTTTGGTCATGGTGTTTATCACATCAATCAAGTTCAGAAAGCATTCTGGAAGGGACAAACTATATTTAAATGCTAGCAGCAGCTTTGTAAGGGGTATTTAATTGGAAGCAGCAACTGATAACAGTTCTAAATAAGCAAATAAATAGGATTTATTACAAAGATGCCATGGTTTTTCACTTATTCCAGAGGAAGACATGGTTTGGGACTAGAAATAGGTGACAGAAAGCCAAGGGGTTCGGGGAACCCTTCTGTCTACTGTTTACTTTGTGGGGGTCCCTAGTTAGCTATTGCTCAGAGAGTGCCTACATTTTTACTGCTCTCAAAGCAGAGGAAGAAACTGGGTGCCTCTGATCTACATCTGTGGAGGAAAGGATACTATTGGCTGAGTTTAAAACAGATACAATTGGCTTTGGTTGAATTAGCCATTGCTATGCTGTTACACCCAAGACATCTGTTTAAAATTTCACCAGCACCTTGGCTTTAGGGCAGTGCAAAATAAAGATGCATACAGGCAGGCGCACGCACACACACGCATATGTACGAGCAGACACATTCATATGCTTGTAATACATGCACAAGTGCACATATACATATCATATATACGTCTGCAATGTGTCTATAAGATATGCTTCTTAGACAGTAAAAAGGACAGGAGAGACTTTTTATATACCTTTGTTTTGTTTTATCTTGAAAGTAACTATCAATTTTGCTACTTTCAAGACAAACAACTAGAATCTGAATTTATATTTCATTCACCAATTCTATGAAGTTTCTACAGGTTCACTATGTTTCAAAGGGTTTCAGGAAAAACATTTCCCTAGTGTCAGGCCAGCAAAATGGGCTGGGGGGGTGGGTAAAAAGCATTTCTCACCAAGCCTGGTGACTTGAGTTCTATGCCCGAGACCCACATTGCAGGGCTAGAGAATCGACTACCACAACCTGTCCCCACACGTGTGCTTAATAAACATACATACACACTCAATAAACAGAAAGTGAGAGAATTCTCCCAGTGTGTTAGAACACTTGGTCCCCCCTTCAAGATTCCTGACTTTATGCAGAAAAAAACCAAAAAAAAAAAAATAGCTGAAAACGTCTGAAACTTAGTAGAGACCTCTTCTCTTTTTCCATGTGCTGCTTTCCTGCCCTGGGCAGCTGAGGGAGGGAAGGACGCACAGATGCGGCAGCAGAGATAGAGACAAAGACAAAAGACCCGCAAGAGCAGCAGGGAAACCCAGGCAACAGCCAGGTAAAGCCATAGCCCCAAAGGAACCATGAGCTGGCTTAGTGGATGAAAATATCAACCTGGTTAATAAACCTTAGATAGACTAAGAAAAAAAATACACAAGTGACTAAAATCAGAAATAAAACCGAGGACATTACAGCAAGCCTTAAGGAGGGTAAAAGGATTAGAGATATTACTGAATAATTGTATGCCAGCAAGTTAGATTGCCTAAATGGAACGGAAAAATACTTGGAAACATAGAAATTTTCAAACTGACTCAGGAGGACAGGGAAATAAACACATTTGTGGTAGGGAGATGAACTGGTAATCAAAAAAATCTCTTGGCAAATAAAGCACATGGCTAGGTGAATTCCATCATTTTTTTTTAAGTCTTTGTTTTGATTTTGGTTTTGGTTTTTCAAGACAGGGTTTCCCTGTGTAACTTTGGAGCCTGTCCTGGAACTTGCTTTGTAGACCAGGCTGGCCTTGAATTCACAGAGATCTGCCTGCCTCTGCCTCCAGAGTGCTGGGATCTGGGATTAAAGGCATGTGCCACCACCACTGCCTGACTCAAATGTTTAAACAGGAATTGAAGCTAATCTATCTGAAATTTCTGCAAAGAAATAGAAGTGGGAATGGCATCTAACAAATACACCTTTCTAGACAAGAATTATGGTGATGCCAAAACCGGGCAATTATAGTACAAGAAAACTACAAACCAATCAATATTCCTTATTAATATGCACATCACAATCCAAGAAGGGGGAGGAGGAGGAGAAGGGTTAGAAATGTCCAGGATTTGGTGCTGGGGAAGTATCTCCTCAGACAGAGTGCTAGCCCAGCAGGCAGGAAGCCCTGGGCCCCATCCCTAATGCCTAATAAACTGGGCGTGGCAATGAACTCAGAATACGGATGCAGGAGTATCTGAAGTTCAGACTCATCCTTGGCCACATATTGAGTATGGGTTTAACCTAGGAAAAAAGAGACCCCGTTTCAAAAGAGAAACAGAAGCGGGGGTGGGGGGGCTGATCAGCAACTACTCTGCTTTCCGCCTTTCCCTGTGATTTTTGACCCCTCCCAGCGCCTGCTCCCACCCCTGGTTATGGATGTCTCTGGGGTCTTCTGCTTGGTCTTTCCGTCTCCGAAACTGTGAATTGAATAAACATTACACAGAGAGAAGGTGCCAGAGAGGGGACGACAGGAGTGGTCACTTAACTGGTGCGGATTTGCTGCAATGTTGACTGAGTTCTGAAACTGGTTAGAACTAGCTCTGTGCAGGGGTAGCACTTCTAAAGATGGCTGATTGTATAGGAGGCGACTGTCACGTAGGTCGTCAATTTTGAAAGAGCTCCTAGGGCAGTCCGCCGTCGCATAGGAATGCAAGTCCATAGATGAGGTGACTAGCACAGGAGATCTGCGATTCTGTAAACTCGGATAATTGTCCATAGAGAGAGCCAGGCTGCGCGGTCCTGCAGAGGACAGACGCTGCTCTGAACTGTTCTTCCTAGTGATGTGACCCAGGCCTCCGTGATTCCTCGGTACTTGGAAGAACACAAGAAGCTGGTCTATTGGACTGAAGCTCCAGGCCTAGACTCCGGGGATGGCAAAGGACAATATATTCCATTTGTGATGGTGTTGCTCACTTCTTTAAGCCCGATGGCTTCATTCCCCAGACACTCCAACACAAGCTGAGCCTGCTCCTGCAAGAACAGAATTCTCTGAGAACAGGAAATGCTGAACTATTTACTTTGGTACAAAAACCCGGCAAGCTGATAACCAGTTCTGCATAGCTACAACATTAGTGGCTCATTATGTTGCTCAAATGGTCTCTTCATATCTTATTTAAAATAAAAAATATGGCTTTTAAAAGCCTCTCTTTTAATTTTTAAAATTATATTTATTTTGTGTGTTGTGAAGAACGTGCATGTGTGGGGGTCGGAGAGTTGGTCCTCTCCTATTACACTTGCATGTCTTCCTTGAATAGAGTTTATGATTTAAAAATAAAAGCATAAGCTAAATTATTTATAAAATATATTTTATTAAAAACATACACATGCATATCTACATAGGCACTCGATCTCAGTGGCTGTGGGGTAAGACAGGATGCTCTTTACCCTGAACTGTCTCAATGGATCACGTGAGAAAGTAGGGATCAATGATCAAACAAATTTGTGACACCCAGAGCTAAACAAAGTTAGAGACACTTTTGCACAGCGTCGTTTCTCTGGGTACTCCATAGGGATTGTAAGTTTTCACAAAATGGATTTGAAGCATACCCCAAATTTATTAAACTGATCGAGATACGATATCCCATTTGTGGGACACTTTGGGCAGGATTAGGAGTGATGAACAGTTGTTCACAAATATTTTTTGGCACATTCCTAAGAGTTTTGAAGCTATTCTTTCTGCTTAAATAGACATTTAAATTTTTTATAGAAGGTTAGATAGCTTTAATTATTGGACACAAAAATTAATTGATTGATGGTATTTGCTCATGTGTTATATAATTATTAATTTGAAAGTTCTCGGTGGAAGGTGGTGGCTCAGGCAGTAAAGGGTGCGCTGTACAATCGTGACCATATGAGATCAGATTCTTAGAAGTGACATAAAAAGCCAAGCTCGATGGCACATGTCCACAGCAGACAGATGGGCCCATGGAGCTAGCGGGCCAACCAGCCAAGCCTCATGGGTAAGCTCAGGTTCAGTGAGAGAAACCGCCAGGGAAGATGGACAGTGAGTGGGGAAGAGCCCTGATGCAGACCTGTGGCTTCCATGTTCCCCTGTGTGCATATGTAAACACCACACCACACACACACACACACACACACACACACACACACACACACACACACATTTCTAATGGAATTTCATAGTGATTGGATATTCATGAATATCCATTTTAAAAGTGAACTAAGGCAGTTTTTTTTTCTTGAGCCTGTGTTTCCATATTACCCTCTCCACGATCCTTGTCTTCGTGACACATCGTTCTGTGTGGAAGTATCTCACCGCTTAGCCCATCACACAACAAATGTGTGAAAACTCTAATCACACCATTTCGGTGCAAGCACAACATTTCGAAACTTTTCTTACACAGTGAATTTTAATTATAATTATTGAGAGTATTTATCATAATAATCATATAATTTTCATAATAAATGTGATTTGTTAGCTGTAAACATGATTTATTACATGATTATTTTTAGGTATGATGGATTGCAACCAAAATGTAACACCCCCCCACATATCCACATAATTAAAATTAAAAAATAATAAAATCTAAAAAGTATCATACGGTATGATTCCCAAAGCATCAGTAAGAACTAGAAAGCTAATTTATAGCTATTACACACAGCGACACATTTGTTGCCTTCATAGGCACTTCAGATGCCCGTGCTTTTATATTGCCATTTCTAAAGCTGCTCTTATGCAATTGATTGATGGTATTTGCTCATGTGTCAACTACCTGCCTGCTTTGATCCCATATTAGACAGGGCCCAGGTATTGATCTTCCTTATTTGCGGTCCTTAGCCTGTCTTTCTCAGGGATATTGTCCCTTTGCTCTGCACACAGGCTGCTGGCTTGTCCTCGGTGCACTTGGGTGAGGGGGTCTCGTTATCAAAGCGAAAGCTGGCAGGGGACAGCTGTGCTGTCCTTGAGCCTCTTTGAAGTCCAAAAAGAGCTTGGGTGCCTACTTGGCTAGTGTGCTTTCCACATTATCTGCCCTTAGCATTTTATCAGCCCCCCTTCCCAGGACCTCCTTACGCACTACGCCAAGTTTGAGAACATTGTGGGAGAAAAGGAATTTTTGGATGAATCCTCAGCATGCATGAATTCTAAGTCACCTACTCACTCTAACTTTGTTTTTGTGATATTTCTGTTCATCCACGTCAATCCTGCTTGCACAAACCAGTAGTGGTGAAAATAATGGTATGTTTACACATATCTGTCATCCCAAGTCTGGGAAAGCTGAGACAGGAGGATTGTTAAAATGAGGCCAGCCTGGAGATTATTATGGCAAGACCCTGCTTTTAAACCAATAATAAACAAAGAGAAAATGAGAATGTGCTCACTCTGCGGTGTTCCCAGATATTTGGCCAGGTTGCTGCTCAAGTCATGGGCCATATAGTCTTGCTGTCCACACTGGTAACACTGGGGAAAATGGGAAGGAAGCCGTTTTCTGTGTGTGACAGTGGATTTACCATTCCTCTGTGATCATCAGGGGAGACAAAACAGAGGTTCTCCTCAGGGCTGGAGCCTCATCGGAGCAGGGAGTAGCTTTAAGACCTGGGCATGTGTCCACCCAGTGCTTGCTGGGGATTATGGGAGTCTGCCTGGACAGCCTTTTGGGTAGCAGCTAAAGTCGGCAAAAGGAGACTTTCTAGTTGCCAGTAGTTGAAATCAGCCATCTGCCTCCCCCAGCACAGGCTTCTGAGTCGGGGTTACTAGCTCAGGAGTTGTTCAAAGGCCGAGGGCCAGTCATCTGACACAGTATATCAGACAGAGTTGGCACTCAGCCCCTTCCCAGAGTAGTGCCAAGTTCCTCGCAGACCTACACTGCCCCCAGAAGAAAGCCAGGTGCTCACAATGGCTCAAAACTCAGAGAAATATAAAGATGAGATATAGATAATATGGGCTTGTCTCAAAATAGAAGTATTATGGAAGGAAAAATGAAATTGATTAAAAGTTATCTAAGTCAGTCCACATTAAGACACTGTAATATGTGAGTTGGACGCACAGATGTTTCAGTCCAGGCTGATAGGTGTGTTTATACTCAGAATTGTTGGTTTGGGAACCTCTCTTTTTCCTTTACAGGTACTTGACCGAGCATGGAAAAATGGAGAAACAAAAACATCTTGCAAAGCAGTCGTATGTTGTATAATGGTATTTTGGTTAAAAATGGACCACACACGTCATTTCAAAAGTGTCCGTCCAGCAAAGGGCACAGGAACAAAGGGAAGGAGAGCCTACAGAACCACAGAAAAGCCTTTGCCAGGGATGGGTGCCCTGAAGAACTAAGACACTTAAAATGGCACAAGGACAAATATGCTAATCAATAATTGAGCAAATTAATTGAAAAGACAGTTTCAAAAGAAATACAAATGACTGAAAAACACATGAAAAATAAATCCCCAGTCTTCCTATTCTGGAAAATTCAGATCAAAATTACACCGAGGGGGTGGGGATGTAGCTCAGTCAGCAGGGTGTTTGCCTAGTATACCAAAGTCCTGGGTATGGACTTTGATGAAGCTGGCCATGGTATCGCATGCCTGAAACCCCAATACACGGATATGGAAGCAGAGTGAGCACAAGTTCAAGGCCATCCTTGACTACACAGCAAGTTCAAGGCCAGCCTGGAATGTATGAGACCCTGGCTCAAAGACAAACAAATTTACACTGGTACTCTTCCAGTCTCATATTTGGGAGGCTAAGCAGAACAACTTCCACGAGTTCAAGGCCAACCTGGACTTCATAATGCAGTCCAGGTCAGCCTGGGCTAAGGGTGAGATGTCTCAAAAAGGAAAAAAAAAAGTACAAAAAACCCACGAGATTCCATCTTGTCAGTCGCTCTGTGTATCATCACAATCATCACAAAACACGAGTACGGGCAACCATGTAGGAGAGAAAGGAAGCAATCCTTACACAGTTGGTGGGGATGCAAATGAGCCCGGCCACTATGGAAATCAGTGTGGATGGTCCTCAAAAAACTGAAACTAGAAGCAGTATAGACTACAGCTACTTCCTTTTAGCTGCATCCCTGAAGGAATCTAAGCCAGCATGCCATAAGGGTATCTGCACACCATGGTTACTGTACCACTTCTCACAACAGCCAAGGGTGTCCATCAACAGATGAGTGGGTTAAAAATGATGTGTGTGTCTATGTCTGTGTGTCTGTGTGTGTGTGTTTATGTGTGTACTTTTATTTAGCCATAAGGAATAAAGCCATATCATTTGCAGGAAAATGAGGAAACTGGCGATTACTAAGTAAAATAAACTGGATTCTGACAAATAATATATATTTTCTCTCATATCCGAAATCTAGATTTTAAAAGGCCATGTAAGTAGAAGGGAGACTTTGGAAGGGGGAGACCCTCCCAAGTGAGTGGGGAGGGGGACCACAGGGAGTGAAGTGAGGATAATATGACTAAAGGGCATTGTATTCATGTATGAATGTCTTGGGACTTGTCTCACATTCAAAAATAATGTCAGTAGTAATAGCAAACTTTCTGTCATCCAGGGATATCCCGCGTGAGTCTGTATAAGCATACACTGTGGAGTCCACACAATGCTGACACCGGCTAGCCACACTTTGGGCTGACCCAGCCCAACTATTGAGGGATACCCACTGAAAGGCAGTCAGGACACAGACTCCCCCCTTGGTGTCCTTGGCGCCCTTTGGTTTTCCAGAACCATCACTTTTTGTTTTTCAATTTGGTGTATGTGTATGTGTGTGTGTGTGTCTATGTGTGTCTGTGTATCTGTATGTGTCTGCGTGTATGAGTGTCTGTGTCTGTCTCTGTATATGTCTGTGTGTGTGTCTGTGTGTTTGTATGTGTCTGTGTGTATGTGTGTATGTGTGTTTCTGTGTGTGTGTGTCTGTGTATGTGTCTGTGTGTGTGCCTGTATTATCTGTGTCTACATGTGTGTCTGTGGTGTTAACTTTCTGTTGCTATAACGCTATAACTGAGATAATCAATGTATAGAGAGGGAAGGTTTCTTTTGGCTCACAGTGACTGGCTGCTTTGGGGCCTATGATTGGGCAGCAGCATATCATCACAGTGACAATATATGTGTAGCAAAGCCATTTTCCTCATAGTTGGGAACTGAGAAAGAAAAAGGAAGAAGGGGCTGGGATCCCAGGATCCTCTTCAAAGGTATGCCCCAATGACTTAAGACTCGAGCTTCCTATGCAGCCTAGTGGTGTAGGAGGGTCTTCTATTTGTGTATTGCCCTCATTGGTTAAATAAAGAAAACTGCCTTGGCCTTTTGGTAGGACAGCCCTTAGGTGGGTGGAGTAGATAGAACGGAATGCTGTGAGAGAGAAGGCAGTGGAGCAGACGCCATGCTTCTCCAGCACAAGATGGACACGGGTTAAACTCATGCCGGTAAGCCACCACTCAAGTGGCGATACACATTAATGGAGATGGGCTAAAATAATATGTGAGAGTTAGCCAATAAGGGGCTAGAGCTAATGGGCCAGGCAGTATTTAAATGAATACAGTTTCCGTGTAATTATTTCGGGTACACACCGGGAGCCGGATAGCACAAGGGGCCCGGCGCCAGGAATGCAGCCCGAGCCCCTCATTACAACAGCCTAGAATGGCTTTGAACTTCTGATCCTCCTGCCCTCACCTCCTCACTACTGAGATTAAAGGTGTGGACTGCCACATCCAGTTTTATGCTGTGTTGGGGACTGACCCCCAAGTCAAGCACTCTACCAACTAAGCAACACCTCCATCCTCTGGCCTTGCTTCTTACAGGTCCCTACCTCTTCCCACCCTGGGAGCTGAGGATCATGGCCTCAAATTACAACATAACACACACACACACACACACACACACACACACACACACGTATACAATAAGAACTTGACTCATCCAATTATGGAGTCTGGCAAATTTCAAGATATGTGGGGAGAACAACTCAGCTGGAGACCCAGCAGAGCTGATGGTGGGGCCAGTTCAGGGTCAAAGGGCAGAGAATCAGGAAAGAGTCTGGTCCTGAAAGCTGAAGTCCAAGGCCAGGAAGCACCATCATTTCAGTTCAAGTCTAAAGGCAAGGAGAAGTCAACATCTCTGTTTAATTCAGCAGGGCAGAAGAGTTTCTCTGTCATTGTAGGAGGCCAGGCTTTGTGTTCCATTTGGCCTGGATGGAAAAAGTCCAGCCACACTGAGAATGGAAAGTAGGCAGCTTTGCTCGGTTGCCGGCAGAAGTGTCAGCCTTATCCTGAAACACAGACTCACCCAGCATGCTTGACCGGATGTCTGGGCAACTCTTGGTTGGGTGAAGCTGACACTAAGGTAAACAACTCATGGATGTCCAGACATGAGGAGGGGTACAGAGAAGGTGTCTATTCTGCATATGTGGGATTAATGCAAGCCATCCTAAAAGTCAAGAGTGAATTTTATTGTGCATGGATACCTGCTTTTAAACATAAATGTTTCTTGCACACACATATGTAGGTGTTTCCATGTGTGAGTGCCTATGTACATACATGTGGATGCCATGGCTGACATTGGGAGTCTTCCTTAGCCTTTTCTGCCTTATTCATTCAGGCACCGTCTCTCAGTTGAATACGGAGCTTGACTACACGGTTAGTCTCCATATACCAGGAGAATACTGAGGGACAGATGTGGGACGTCCCTTCCTCACGGCTCCATGATGGGAACCGAGCCTATCCCCTCCATGGGAAACACACAGAGTTTAGGGAAAATATGGACGTGGCTAATATCACCCTTTCCACAGGTAGCAAGGGGATTGGAGGTACAAGGCAGGGACCTGTGAGCCGTTGACAGTAGAAGACTCTGTTGCTGGTGGGCTATATAAAGACTCACTCAAGAGTTCCCTCTGATGGCGATAGCCAGTTTCCACCCAGAATGGTTCCTTGCCGGGCAGAGAGTAGGGCAAAAGTGAGTCCCTGGAGCCAAACCATGGGAGGACCAGCCAGAGTGCCTCTTACACAAAGCAGATACTTCTCTGCTGCTGGAAAGTCCTTACACTGAATTCCTTCCATAACCCCCTCACCTCAAGTTAACCAGCCTCATGCTGGAATCAACATGGCCCTAGGGAAAGAGACAAGGGTTCCTCTAGGAGCAAGCTGGTTAGCCAGAGCTGTATAGTCAAGGTGTGTGTTCATCTGAGTAGGTGCCTGAAGGTAGAGAAGGGTAAGGAAGACCCAATGTCAGCCTTCCATGTCCACACGTATGTACATATGCACTCACACAAGGGAATACTAACATACATGTGTGAAAAATTATTTTTATTAAAAAGCAAGTATCCACGCATAATGAAAGTCACTCTAACTTGGAGAATGACTTACATTGACACTACATATTATGGGGATCTCTTTTCATCCAGAGAGTTTCACCTTCCTCGGTTTCAGTGGAAATAGGAAATAGAAAATTTCAGAAATGATGGGCTGGTCAGACGGCTCAACGAATAAAGCTCAAGGACCTGAGTTTGGATCCCTAGAACCTGCATAAAGTCAGTCCCAGTAGCACACCCTGTCACCCTGCACTCCCACACAAAGATGCAAGAGACAGAAGCCCTGGAGCTCACGGCTTGCTAGCCTGGAAGATGCAGTGGGAAACAAGACACCACCATCCAAACAGGGTGAAAGGTGAAGACCAATGCCTGAGGTTGCCCTTCAAGCTCTACATGTGTGCCGTGACATGTGTGTGTGCATGCATAAATGTTTTTTTTAAATTCCAGAAATGAAAATTTCACAAATATTAAGTAACTTTTCTCACCTTCTAGCTGGCTTGATACAGCCCTTTGGGCTAACAA
This sequence comes from Ondatra zibethicus, assembly GCA_004026605.1. Classification (NCBI taxonomy): domain Eukaryota; kingdom Metazoa; phylum Chordata; class Mammalia; order Rodentia; family Cricetidae; genus Ondatra; species Ondatra zibethicus. Next base: position 11,124 of record PVIU01029702.1, read on the forward strand.
CTAGGGCGGTCATTGTAAGCGAGACTACAATGAGACACTGAACTGGACAATTCGGTAGATAGAAAGAAAGGTTTATTGGGGATCAAACTGCCAAGGTGATGGGGCAGAAAGAAACAAAAGGGTGGAAAAGCAAGGAGATTTTATATGACAGTGAGCAGGGTAGGGGGGGTCTTTGAGATACAAACTGTTCAGACCGATCTGGAACTGGACACCATTGCCTGAGATAATTGACCTTTGGTGCAGATAGGGAGGTAATGGTTTTCCTAGTAAGCAGAAACCTTTCAAGATTTTTGAACCTTTCAAGCATTCTTGGGGAATACTGAATCTAGGCTCTTCTCAGCGCCCATCCTTCTGCTTACTTAGTCAGAGTCCTTCTGTTTAGGGTATTGTCACCAACACTGCCATTTTGAGGGCCCATTTTGAACCTAACAGTCATGAACTACAAGAGCCAGTAGGGGAGGGGATGTGGATAGGGTGGGGCAGATGAAGAAGTGAATGATCCAAGCAAAGCAGAAGAGATGTCAGGTGCCATGGTTACGTCCCTTAATTTTATCATCTGGCTTCCCACACTTCCCCACCCTCCATTCTCTGACACTGGCTTCCTGCCTGGTGCTCCAGCCTGGTGCTCCAGCCAGTTTCAACCGCTAACTGAGGACGTTAGGACTAGCATAACCTCCCACATGTAGAGCCCAGGGTTTTAGGTCGCCTTTTATCATCACCATCCCCTCACATCAAATAGGAGCTCTCAATACCTCTTTTAGATAAATGGAAAAGTGTGACTTTGAAAGGTCAGGCAGCAGGATTAAATGTCGTCAGCGGTGAGAGCTGGCTCAGTGGTCAAAATGTTTGTCGTGCAAGTGTAATGACAGGAGTTCGAATCCCCACAAAAAATGCCCTATGAGTGTTGGCATCCCACCATGATTCTAGCCTTGGGATAAGGGAAGCTGGTTATGATTCCCCCAGAGCAAGCAAGCGAGACTAGCTATATCCCTGAGCGCGAGGCTTGATTGAGATTCCCTACCTCAATGAGTAAGGGAGAAGAATAATAGAGGATGACTTTCAACATCGGTCCTGGGTCTCCAGATGTGTGTGCACTGCACACACCACACATACACACACACACGCTACACACACACGCATAAAGGAAATGGAGAAGAATAAAAGTTAGTCAACGGTGGTGTTTGTTGTGGAATTTGACATTTCTTCTCTTTGCAGAACAAAGCACCACTACCCTAGTGTTTTGGAACGGTTCTCCAACTAGAAGCCCAAAGGTCAAGACAAAAGCATTAGCTGGGCAGGGTCCTCTCTGCAGGAAGCAGATGAGGCGCTATCTATCTCAGGATGCTCTCCTAACTCCTGATAGTCCTTGGCTTGCAGGACCTAAGTTCAGCCTTCGCATGGTATTTTCCAGGTTCGTGTATATAGATTTCCCCTTTCCAAAAGGACACCAGTCATATTGGTCCAGGGTCCCACTCTACTCTAGAATGTGCTAGAATTAGCTGATTCCATCCATGATGACCCTATTTCCAAATGAAGCCACATTTTAAAGTACCGGAGGTAAGCATTTTAACATGTTAATTCAGGGCTAGGGGACGTAATTCAGCTCGGCGTTGTAGGGTTGGAAGACTCTATGTCTTGAGAAACTGGCTCTCTACTGTTCCCATGGAGCTCACACACCTTCCTGTTACATGTGTATGTTCTCTGCAGGATGGAGGAGGAAAGAGATGCTCTGCCAGCTCCTCCCCCAGCTGCTGGGCCTCCTGTCTCACTAGGCTGCCTGTTTCCATTAGAGGGCATATGGAATGTCCCTCTGGTTTGGACTTGCAGGTCCTCTGTGTGTAAGTGTGAGTGCAGACACCTGCTGAGGAGCTTCACACATAATCGAAGGACTCAGTGGTGCAGCAGAATGTCGCCTGTGTGATGCTGCCACTCCCATGCCTTTTTACTCTCTTGAGGGTCATTTCAGGCAGAAGGAAGCAGTTCCTGTTCCCGTAGGAGAACCTTGGGGTTACTTTGCATGAGATACGCAATACTTGAACCCTACAGAGAAAAGGGTTTCCTAAACTCACGGTTGCGGAGGCTGAAAGCCCAAGATCAAATGACTTTGTCATCTCCATGGGGTGAGGGCTTTCCGCCTGCATCATAACATGGCAGAGAAAGGGGAAGGGAAATGGCTGTTTGCAGAAGAAGCCAGGCATGTCGGTTGGGTAGAATCACTTTATGACAACCCACTGTCTTGCAAAACAACTGGAATAACCTTGGGGTCAGTTTCCAGGCATCAGCAACAGGGAATTTTCAGGCTCGTGGATCCTTGACCGGGGTGGTCGGAAGAGGCCGGTTTGTCAGAACTAAATGTCAGAATGAGGGCTTTGATTTCCTCTCGAGGGTCAGGAAAGGTGTCATAAGGGAAGTGCATTAGCCAGAACTGGGAGGGATGGGGTAGCCCAGGCTCTAGGCAGAGAGTGCTCGGGAGTTTAGACAGTGCTAAGGCATGCGTAGCCCAGCTCAAGTAGATAAACCAGCACGGATTCTGAGGCTGTAGCAAAATACCTGGGGCTGAACCCTAGAAAGAAAAGAGTTTGATTAAGCTCGTGGTTGTGGGGGCTAAACACCCAAGGTCAAGTGACTTTGTTATTGCGACTGTGGTGGGGGCTTTCTGTCTCCGTCATAACAGCAGAGGAAAGGGAAGGGAAATGGCTGTCTGCAGAAGAAACCAGTCACATTGGGTAGAATGTGACCACCCACTCTCATGCAAACTAACTGGAATTTCACAGAACCACATTAGTCCCCTCTAAAGACAGAACCCCCACCAACCCAAACTCTCCCACTGAACTTCATCTCCTCAAAACCCATCAACTCTCAACACTGCCACTTGGGGACCACGGCCCCCAGAATACGGACCTCCAGGGATAAATGCCTTCGGAACAACCCAAAGCCCTGGGTAATATTTATAGAAAGGCGGGTTTTAGGGTCTTAAATAATAGAGCACTATAAACTGTTCATTTTAGAAACCCCTTGAAAGGTTTCTGCCTCCACTTCCCTTTTCCCTTGATGAAGACTTGATGCTGATAGCAGGCAGAACAATGGCTCCAAGGAGGTCCAGCCCTGGTGCCTGGAACCTGTGAAGGGGCAGGAACTGAACGACAGGACTTTTGCAGAGATGATTAAGCTAACAAGACATAAAATGGGAAGATTGCTGCGGACTATTCTGGCTGGATTAATTGACTGTGTGTGTGTGTGTGTGGTGTGTGTGAAGATAACAACAACAAAAATCAAAACAAAACCTTTAAACTTGAGGTTTCCTTGTAGAAAGAGACTGCACTTATGTTTCCCAGCTGCCCAGACCCAAATAATCACACAGAAACTATATTAATTTACAAGATTATTTGGCCGACGGTCCTGGTGTATTTCTAGCTGGCTCTTATATCTTAAATTAACCATTTCTATTTATCTGTGTAGCGCCATGAGGCTGTGGTTAACCAGTAAGGTTCTGGCATCTTTTTCCTTCCACAGCTACATGGCATCTCCCTGACTCCACCTTCTTTCTTTCTGCCTCTAGTTTAGTTTTCCCACCTACCTATATTCTGCCCTGCCATAGGCCAAAGCAGCTTCTTCATTAACTAATGGTAATAAAACATAGTCACATTCATAGCATACAGAGGAGAATCCCACATCACTCTCTTCCAGCTGCAGAGAAACAGAGATGGAGACATGGAAGACTTCTTGGCTTTGAACACGCAGGTAGAGACCATGGTCTGCTCAGGTCAAAACTTGGTGTGTGTGCACATGTGCACATACCCATACATGTACTTCCCATTGCTAGGGTCACAGACTCATGCAGGGCCATGCACAGCTTTCAATGTGTGTGATGGAATCTGAATTCAGGTCTTCTGCAGCAAGTGCTCTAACTACTGAGTCATCTCTCCAGCCCCCAAACTTGATTTAAAACTAATGATAACCACGTCAGACTCTTGACCTCTGAGACTTCAACGTAAATTCATGCTGCTTCAAGCTATGGAGTTCTGGGTGATCTATTACAGCTGTGTAGGAGACTCATACAATCGCCTATACCACCTGAGAGTTGAGAAGCAGGCAGCGTCAAAGGGATCCTCGGGGAGTACCCAACTCACTTCACCACCTAATAACTAAGAGCTCTCTGATGGCTATCCTTGGTTTTCAACTTGATTACATCTGTAATTAACTAAAACTCAAATGGCTGGGCACACTTGTAAGGAATTTTTTCTTAATTACATCATTTGAAGGAGAAAGATCGACTTCTGATTCAGGTCTTTGAGGTGGGAAGATATACCTTTAATCTGGACCGCACCTTCTGCTGGCAGCTTACATGAAAGTCATGGAAGAAGGAAGCTTTCACTCTTTGCCTGCTGACTCTCACCGGCAAGCCCATTCCTTCACTGGCATTCAAGTCTACTTCAGGATTCCTATGTATACTGAAGAGCAGCTGAGACTCCCAGCCTCATGGACTAAATAGCTTCCGGATTCTTGGACCTTCTGTTTGTAGGTAATCATAACAGCCTGTAAGCCATTCTAATAAATAAACTCCAGATATAAATATATGTATATATGTGTGTGTGTGTGTGTGTGTGTGTGTGTGTTTATATGTGTATATTCATTCATTCACTCACTCAATAAGTTCTGTAACTCTAGGGAGCCCTGACAAATACAAGCATTCAAATCACTTGGCAGATTCTGCATCTGGACTTACAACTCGTGTGTGTTCCCCAGTGTTTGCTTCCTGCCCGGCCCACCCTCGTTGTCAAGGATGTTAGTGGCTCAGGCACATTTTCACCCACACCATACTCAATCTGGGACTGCTAGACAGAAATCAATCATTAAACATCAGTGCCATCCATTAGGGGGTGTCAAGACTGCTGGGTTAAAAACGTAGCCTTTTAGACCCTCTCCATTGATGGCATCTCTGCTCATTGCTTTCTGGGTCCTAAAAATATGGAAATACAATAGTTTCAAAAGGAAAGAAAGAAAGAAAGAAAGAAAGAAAGAAAGAAAGAAAGAAAGAAAGAAAGAAAGCCAGCCCAATAGAGATTCTCATAAAGATCAAACAAAGGGACCAGGCTGGTAAGGCCAAAGGCATATTAAATTCCAGCCCTGCTGCCTGATATCCTTCAGATCCAAAGCCCAGAGGTCACCCTCTCTTCCTGGCTGCTATATATAGGCATGCCCGTTAGACCGCACTTTTCTCCAGAGGCTGCTCCGTTCTGAGCTCTGCAACAGATCCCCACCCTGGGGGAATGCTGGGAAGGGGGGCTGCTTTTGCCTGCAGTTTTCCTCTTCATATTTGGTGGTATAGTCAGCTCTTAAAGTCACGAATTAAAAAAAAAAGGAGAACGTTATTTAAAGTGTATAATAAAAAATGTATTGCTTTCACAGCCTGCATAGCTGCATGCTTCAGTTAGGGAAGGTGCTGCTATTTAAAGGCATAATGTAGGCTGAGGCCCTGGACATGTGTTTACAAACACGTTACAACTGTGTTCCTAGATCAGTGCTAACCACGAGTGCTCAAACAGTTTTTCACCAGCATGGCATTCACTGACAGCTGACTGGGACAGAAATGGCTTGTTTAGCTAGCCAATGCTGACACAGAGTGCTAGAACTTTCTGAGAGCAGCGACCCTCCCACAGGGGTTTTCTTGATCTTTTCTCAGTAGCCTCCTCTTCACTCCTTACTCTCGTGTGTGGGACAGCTTATCAGGTCTTCTCATGATGTCTGATTGCCCAGTTCTGGACCCAACACAGAGAAGTTTCCAAGCTCAACTAATGTGGGAATTGATTTCTCTGGCATTTCAAAAATCATATGGATTCTTTACTTTTGAATTCTTGCCAATAAACATGGAAAACCTAAAATTTGTCTGTTAATTGGGAAGAAAAAGCTGTGAACGTGTTATTTATTCATGATACCAATTAGCATATTTGGAAGCATGGGATTTTAAAGCAAGAAATGGTGGAGGCAGAGGTGGTGGAGGTGGTGGAGGTGGAGGTGGAGGTGGTGGAGGTGGAAGTGGAGGTGGAGGAG
>PVIU01029703.1:0-17178 GCA_004026605.1 Ondatra zibethicus
TTTTTTTTTTGAGCAAATGACAAAGACCCAAATTACCAATTTTTCTTAAACCTAAGCTTAACATTCCATACTTAAACAATTTTCAGAACTGACAAATTTGCCAACATCCATGCACAACTAGAAAGCATCCTTAATTTACACTAAACCAGAAATGTATTACCATTGATGCAGTAATAGCGTTCATTACTAAATACTGAAAATAAAGTTGAAATATTTCTGCAGAAGCTTCATCTGGTAACGTTAGTTTCACAGCAGGCTGACACTACTCACTCACATTTCAACACAATGGGAAGCAGATCCATGCTGGTGTCAGAGAACAATCTCATCCTAGCACTACTCAAGAGTCACAGGGCTCACCTCAGATTACGGTTTGTTTTGTCTTGTTTAAAGCAAAGTGCATACAGAGGTTACAACAATTTTAAAGACCAAAAAATGGTCCTATTTTGTGTTCCCAACAACAAACTCGAAAGTCTATGGCAAATAGGGGCTCTGATGAGCTGTTTTATAAATACTTTAGATTAGGTACAGTTATACAGAAAGTCGAGTTCGTTTGAAATCTTCAAAAAAAAAGTTCCTGTTATTCCTCAAATGGTGCTTGGCATAGTTTAACATTTCTGTTAAATGCATGCGTTGAGTTACTTGTTATCCAAGCGTAGCAGGTGCGCCTTACCATTTATCATCAAGGACTTTAACTGTTCATCTTCTTCAACTTCTACTCTTTCTTGGCCATTCTCCACAATTCTCTTTGTAGTGATTTTTTTTTGCCATTAACTATCTTAGTAGAAGTTGATATTGATTTGAAGTTGCCCATTTCGCTGCCACCAGATGATGAATGAAGTGAGACCCCAGTGTCCTAGTGACCCGAATGAACTGAATCCTATATCAAAAGCAGGAAACCCACCTCCAAAAGAAGGAAATCCACTGAAAGCAGAGAAAAATGAGCCTGCACCTCGGCTTCTATTTCCTTGGGAAGCCCTTTGGCGCCCATAAAAGTCATCAAATGGGGCTGGAGAGATGGCTCAGTGGTTAAGAGCATTGCCTGCTCTTCCAAAGGTCCTGAGTTCAATTCCCGGCAACCACATGGTGGCTCACAACCATCTATAATGAGGTCTGGTGCCCTCTTCTGGCCTGCAGACATACACATAGACAGAATATTGTATACATAATAAATAAATAAGTAAATAAATATTTAATAAAAAAAAGTCATCAAATAGGTCTTCAAAGAAGTCAAATGAAAATGGGTCCCTCCCACCAAAAAGTTCCCTGAAGACATCATCTGGATTCCCGATGTGAAGCCAAACTCAGACTGTTGAAATGACTTCCACCTCCTCCACCATTTAATCCTTCTTTGCTGTATTTGTCATAGATGTCCCTCTTTTTTGCATCTGATGACACCTCATATGCCTCAGCTACTTGCTTGAATTTCTGCTCTGCTTCTTCTTTATTTTCAGGATTTTTGTCCGGATGCCATTTAAGTGCCTGTTTCTGATATGCCTCTTTAATGTCCTCGGGTGAGGCATGTCTCTGCATGCCCAGAACTTCATAGTAATCCACCATGTTTTAACAGATTGTTGGAACAAACCCGAGGACGGGGGTGGGGTGGGGTGGGGAGTCGGGCAGCCAGTCTCCTTGCTACTCTGGCACAGCTGCGCTGGCCTCTAAACCCTCTTAAACTACTGAGTTACCTCTTTCATTGCCCTACTCCTGTCTAACTTTTTTCTTTTTAAGACAAGGTCTCAAGTAACCCAGGTTAGCCCAGAATGAGCTTGCCCTCTGCCTCCAACTCTAGAATGCTGAGATAATTACAGGTGTGTAGCAGTATACCGGCTAGTTTTCATGACAACTTCACACAAGTCAGAGTTATTTGGGAAGGGCAAACCTCAATTAAGAAAATGCCTCTGGGGGCTGGAGAGATGGCTCAGTGGTTAAGAGCACTCACTGCTCTTCCAAAGGTCCTGAGTTCAATTCCTAGCACCCACATGGCAGCTCACAACTTTCTGATGGATGCTGTCATCTCATGTGCAGATGTAAGTGTATACAAAGTATTCATCTACATAAATAAATAAATCTGAGAAACGAGACCAAGTTTTTTTAAAAAAAAAAAAAAAAAGAAAGAAAGAAAGAAAAGAAAATGCCTCTGACAGACTGGCCTGTGGACAAACCTATGGTGCATTTTCTTGATTGATAATTGATATGGGAGGACCCAGCTCACTGTGGGTGGTGCCTCCCCTGGGCTGGTGGTCCTGAGTGCTATAAGAAAGCAGACTGAGCAAGCCATGGGGAGCAAGTCAGTAAGCAGCATTCTTCTACTGTCGTTGCTTCAATTTCTACCTCTAGGCTCCTGCCTTGATTCCCTGCCCTGACAACAGTCCTCAGTAATGGACTGTTGCATAGAACTGTAAGCTGAAATAAACCCTTTCCTCCCTCAAGATACTTGTGATCATACAAAGTTGTTTGCATGAACAGGGTGGGGGTCATTTCCTTGAGCAAGGGCAACTTGCTAGTGGCTGTACCACTAAGGAATAAGACTCCCCTCTCCCAGCAACCACTAACTTCTTAGAGCCCACTGTGAGGAAGGTGGATCCTTATGAGCCTTTCCCCATTTGTGATGGGATGCTGATGAGCCCAATCTTTCTTTTTCTTCCAGACAAAGTCTCACTATGAAGTTGGCTAGTCCATGTAGACCAGGCTGGCCTCAAACTCACAGAGATCTAACTACCTCTGCCTCCTGACTAAAGGATTAGCATTAAAGGCGTGCACCGCCACACCTGGCCACAGGCCTAGTCTTGCACAGACAGACACAGCTGCTGTGTATTCATATGTCTAATACTATGGCATGCCCAGAAGATAGTATTTCTTTTATTTGGTTTTTCGAGACAGGGTTTCTCTGTAGCTTTGGAGCCTGTCCTGGAACTAGCTCTTGTAGGCCAGGCTGGCCTCGAACTCGCAAAGATCTGCCTGCCTCTGCCTCCCGAGTGCTGGGATTAAAGGCGTGTGCCATCACCACCTGGCAAGACAGCATTTCTTAGCACTCTTCCCACCTCCAGCTTTTACATTCTTTCTACCTTTCTTTCCATGATGTTCCCTGAGCCTTGCTTGCAGGGTTGGGTGTTGACATAGATGGCCGATTTACATGTTTAATACACTGCACTACCTGTATACAAATGGAAAAAATAAGTATAATGTTTCCAGGCCAATATACTGTTAATTTCTATACAGTGCCAATTCAACACAATAAACTGGGAGATAACTTTTTCAAAGCTGACAACACAACTATAGTTTGCAAGAATCCAAATTATATATATAAATATATATGTACATATTGCTTCAATTTGTCTTCAGGTTTCTGCCTTGAGTTGTGTGTGTGTGTGTTTACATAAAAAGACCAGAGGGAGAGGGGCTATTTAGGTTGGATATGATCAAGATACATATATGAAATTATCAAAGAAATAAAATATTCTTATAGAGGATGTGTTACGAGCTGGGGGACTTCAGCTCCAGGTTCTTTTCCGAGTAATTACTATGAGGACTCTGTGCGGTTCATCCCAGAGAGTGATGAGTAACCAGACCAAGCAAGAGAATTGTCTTTATAATGATCCTTTACTAGCAACTTCAATATCCAATACATCAATGGGGGTTACAATCTTAATAGGCATGGGGGTCTGATGATGGGTAACACACAGGCAATTCAGTATCACAATTATTAATCCTACTAATCCTAATACATAAAACCAATTCATGACCTTAATCTAACTTATCACTTATCTATAAAACACTTAATACAACTTATCCATTACCTATAAAATGCTTCTTAAACGTAATACAACTTATCCATTATCTGTAAAACAACTTTTAACCTTAATACAACTTATCACTTAACATTTCCTAATCTTATCAATTATCCATAAGATATCTCTTAACATTTCATATACTAAACATATGTATTAACTCATCTATGCTCTTCTCTTAATACTTCATACACGCATTAAATAGCATCATACAACCTGGTATTCTTTAGCCTTAAAAAAGGACTTTTTGAATTTCTTCAGGCTGGACGACTGACCGCACTGGGGGCTTGACAGCGAGGCTCGACTCTTGACCCCGTAGTCTGCGCTCGGGAGATAAGGGGCTCGAAGTCCTGCTCTCAGGTTGGTATCAATTCTTGACCGCGTAATCTGTGGCCTGGTCTCGGAAGGCAAAGCGTTCTGCCTGTGCTCGGGATGCAGGGCCTTTGGACTCTGCTTTTCGGGTAACCGAGTCTCAGGAGACAAGGCTTTTAGTTTTCTGCTCTCGAGATAGCAAGGCATTCTGTCTGCTCTCGAGTCAGGAGGCAAAGCTCTGCTCTCAGGATGGCAAAGCATTAAATGTTTAGGCAAGGCATTAAATAATTTGCTTCAGGAGATAGGCTTGGGGGATCTCTCTACGAGGCTGTGTGCCCAGGCCATCGTAAGAAGTGAGATAACTGCTCTGCTTCTGCCCTCTCTTTTTATGCCAGTTTGAAACTGCCCCTCGCCAAATTCTTCTGATAGCCAGATGTCCTAGGTTATCAGAATCGACTGACCACAGAAGGGTGGGGGTCCTTCTTGTGTGGCAAGGCTACTTTCGTTACCAAGGTTACTGGGTGCATCCTCCCCATTTGGCAGGGCCAGATGGGGTGTGGCAGCCTTCAAATGGGCGAAATGTTCTCTTAATATTTCACCTTAGTAATTTTCCACTTCACAGTTTTTTTTTACTTAATTTTCTATTTTCTATATTATACTTATCCTATATACTATAGCTTTCCTACTTCACCTACGCTACAGATTCCTCTTTTTCTACTTGTTCAGAGGGATCTGTTTCCATGCTCATTACAGGATGTCTCAGTGGTTAGGAGCACTGGCTTTTGCAGGGGACCAAAAGTTCAGTTCCCGGCACCCGCATGGCAGCTCACAACCAGCTGAAACTCCAGTTCCAGGTAATCTAACTCCCTTATTTGGCCTGAGCCACTGAACCCACATGGTGCACAGCCATACATGCGGGCAAAAACACTCATACCATAAAATAAAAATAAATAATAAAACTACTTTTGAAAAAGACTGTCTTGGGAGATGTGGCCAAATCCTAGGTAGTAACGTCCCAGCAGATGACTGGCAAGTCTAGGATGCCTGACACGCTCCGCCCCGTAGTCTTGAAAACGTGAGACCCGGAGGGCTAAGGAGTAAGGACCTTCCGGCTCCACGCCCCGGCGGAACTAATTGTGACGGTTAAGTTTCCGGCCGGCACCCTACGGGTGACGCACGCACGGGGGTGGGGCGCGCTTGAGAGACGCAACTGCGCGCCTGGGGCGGGGCCGGGCTGGGCCGCGGCTGTGGAGGCCCTGAGACTTCAGCGCAACTCCAGCCCGTGTCCCCGCCGCCATGAGCACCAAGCAGGTCACCTGCAGGTGAGTGCGTTGCGCCGCGGGGCCTTGGGCGCTGCCGGACGGCCGGAGGGAGGTGAGGGGCCGAGCCCGACCTTGGCGGGCCGTGTACAGCGGGGATAACACGCAGGAACCCGAAGGCCGCGGAGAGGCTGGAGCGGCCAGAGCAGCTGCAGCGGCGGCTTGCAGAGAGTGAGCCAGGGGGTATTGCGGGGAAACCCGGGCCGGTCGCATTCCTTATCCTGAGACGATTGCTCATTTCGTGATGCAGGAAACCAAGACCACCGAGAGAGGTTAAAGCGAAACCCGTTTGGGAGCAGAAAGTTGGTATTGATGGATGGCTTGTTAGACGAGGTGGAGAACCAGAAAGCTACTCTTGTGACTGCTATTTTGAAATTTTACAAGCTTGTGGCTGTTGTTGGGCTCTAGTCCTGTGGATTTGCATGCTTGGGAAGTACAGCTTGTAAGCCTCCCGAATGTGGAAATCCAAATTTTGAAATGCTTCAAAATTTCAAGCCGTTTGAGTGCCGACATGATACTACAAGTGGAAAATTCCACACCATGAAATTTTGTTATATTAAAAACAAAATTATCGGAAATACTGTATAAAATTTTCAGGATATGTGTATACTGACTCTTGTCATGTTTAGACTCTTGTGCTATCCCCAAGACACGTAAATGAAAATACTCTAAAATACAAAAAAAAAATTTAAGACACGCCCGAGCATTTTTGATAGAGGAGTTTCAGCTTATAAAAATTTCAGTTGGTTTCAGTGAATTAAGAAACAAATGTGCCGGGCGGTGGGGCGGTGGTGGCACACGCCGTTAATCTCAGCACTCTGAGTTCGAGGCCAGCCTGGTCTACAGCGTGCGGTCTAGCACTGGCTCCATAGGTGAGAAACAAAAAAACATAGCTGTCTCGAAAATCCAAAAAAAAAAAAAAAAAAAAGACAGACTGAAAGGAAGCAGAGATGTAGTTTGGCTATGTGATAAACATTTCATTTACTTCCCTTGTTGCTTCTCATGACACCTTTATGAAGAGTTCTTTTTGAATTCGACATAAGGGTTAATTGAGCCAAATACCCAGGGCCCAGGTGGCTTATCAGAAAACTGCAGTTAGTGTCTGTGTGTTAGCTAGTTTTATGTTTTCTTGACAAAAGCCAGAGTCATTTGGGAAAAGGGAATTGATAAAATGCTCCTACCAGACTAGCCTGTGGTTCATTTTCTTGATTGATGATTGATGGGGGAGGGCCCAGCTCCCTATGGGTGGTGCTACCCCTGGACTAGTGGTCTTGGGTGTTGTAGGAAAGGCTGAGCAAGCCAGTCAGCAGTACCCCTCCATGACTCATTGTTAGTTGCTGTCTAGAGTCCCTCATTGGTTTCCTTTAGTGATGAACTGTTACCTAGAAGGGAAAGCTCTCCTCCTAAAGTTGCTTTTGGTCATGGTAATTTATCACAGCAACAGAGACTTTGAGACAGTCTGTCACGGCCCTTGTGGATCATTGGCACTAGAATGTCTTTGTTGAGGGTGAATGTGCATGTATTTTTACCCCTTCTCTTTGCAGGAGAAAAATGTTCCTATCATAGTGTCCTACTTCTGATGCGGGCTACTTTGAAAATAACTTATTGGGTTTTGTTGTTTATTTGGTTGGTTTTTTGAGACAGGGTTTCTCTGTGTGACAACCCTAGTTGTCCTGGAACTAGCTCTTGTAAACCAGGCTGGCCTCGAATTTACAGAGATTTGCCTGCCTCTGCCTCCCGAGTGCTGGGATTAAAGGCTTGCGCCCACGCCACCACCGCCTGGCCTTCTTGGTTCTTTTTGGTTGGTTGCTTTGGGGTTTTTTTCGTTCATTTGTTTTTGTTGTTGTTTTTCGAGACAGGGTTTCTCTGTAACTTTGGAGCCTGTCCTGGAACTCGCTCTGTAGACCAGGTCGGCCTTGAACTCACAGAGATTCTCCTGCCTCTGCCTCCCAAGTGCTGGAGTTAAAGGCGTGTGCCACCACCTCCCGGTGAAAATAGCTTATAAAACTGTTCAGTTATTATTTTGACAGTTGTTTGAGGCAGGGTCTCTATTGTGGCCCTGGCTGTCCTTGAACTTGCTGTGTAGATCAGGCTAGCTTTGAACTCAGATCTGCCTACCTCTGCCTCCCTTGCTAGGATTAAAGGTGTGCACCACTACACCTGACTGCTTTATGGTCTAATTCCACCACTTTAGGCTTTCCTAAGATGTGTGATTACAAAAATCTTTATATAATTCTTAAGTAAAGCCATTTTTATTCTTTTTTGTTTTTTCTCTTTTGTACCTGGAGATAACCTGATCCAAAAGCTCTGTCTCATAAGTAAGAGGGCCTTAAGGGATGCTGAATGCTGGGAAAGGGTAGTTTCTGTTGAAGGGCTAACTGGTGTTTATGGGCTTCTTTCTGCGGCCCTGTCAAGTCGTACAGAACGCGGTGCTGTATCGGTTGTGCTGTACCTGACGAGCAGCTTAGTGAAGGAAGGGTATATTCATTCTGACGCACAGGTCGAGGGTACAGTTCGTGATGAAGGGGGAGTCGTGTGATAGGAGGAGCATGAGAGAGTGGCTCACATCACACCCAGAGAGCAATGACTATTGGTGCTCAACTCACTCTTTCTTTTTAATTCAGTCTTCACCCCAGCCTAAGGAATGATACCACCACATTCATGGTGGATCTTCCCACCTCAGTTGATCTAATCTGGATAATCCCTCACAGACATGGCCAGAGACTTATCTCTTCAGTGATTTGTAGTCTGTGCTCTATCAGCTGGACAGTGAAACAACCTCAGTATTGTCAGGTTTTCCCTAAGCTTAGCTTCAGAGTGGTGCAGGTGTGATGCTAGCATTGAGTCTCATAGCTTGTGCTCAATTAAAGGATATTTCAGAGCTTTTGTTTTTGGTTTTCTTTATTATTTTTTACATACCAATCTCAGTTCACCCTCCCTCCTCTCCTCCTGCCACCTTCCTCCCACCTCACCCCCCATCCACTCCTCAGAGAGGGTAAGCCCCGCCCCGGCCATCTAAGTCTGTCCCATCACCTCGTTGAGGCAGGACCAAGGCCTCCCCCCCCACCCCGTGCCTAGGCTGAGCAAGGTATCGCTTTGTGGAGAATGGGCTCCGCAAAGTCAGTTCATGCATTGGACTTAGATCCTGGTCCCACTGCCAGTGGCCCCATATGCTGCCCAAGCCACACCATTGTCACCTGTATTCAGGGAGCCTAGTTTGGTCCTATACAGGTTATCCAGTTGTCAGTTTGGAGTCAGTGATCTCCCACTAACTCAGGGTCAGCTGGTTCTGTGAGTTTCCCCATCATTGTTTGACCCTTTTGTTCATATTATCGCTCCTCCCTCACTTCGATTGTATTCCGGGAGCTCGGTCTAGTGCTCAGTTGTAAATCTCTGCATCTGCTTCCATCTGTTTTTGGAAGTGTTCAAGCTTCTCTGGAGTTGTGGACTGTAGATTGGTAATCCTTTGCTTTATGTGTGGTATCCACTTATGAATGAGTATACACTGTATTTGTCTTTCTGGGTCTGGGTTACCTCACTCAGGATGTTTTTTTCTAGTTCCATCCATTTGCCTGGAAATTTAAAGATGTCATTGTTTTTTACCTCTGAGTTACTACTCCATCCACTGTGTAAATATACCACTTTTTTTTTTTTAATTCATTCTTCGTTTGAGGAGCATCTAGGTTGTTTCCAGGTTCTGGCAAGAATAATGCTGCTATGAACATAGTTGAACATATGTCCTTGTGGTATTATTGAGCATCCTTTGTGTATATACCCAAAAGTGAGTGGTGTTGCTGGGTCTTGAGGTAGATTGATTCCTAATTTTCTGAGAAATCGCTATACTGATTTCCACAGTGACCATACATTTGCTCTCCAACCAGCAATGGAGAAGTGTTCCCTATACTCCACATCCTGTCCAGCATAAGCTGTCATCCGTGTTTTGGACCTTAGCCATTCTAATTCATATAAGATGATATCTCAGAGTTTTGATTTGCATTTTCCTGATGACTAGGGATGTTGAGCATTTCCTGAAGTAACTTTTGGCCATTGGAGATTTTTCTGTTGAGAATTCTGTTTAGATCTGTACCCCATTTATTAATTGGATTATTTGGTAGTTTGATGTCAAGTTTCTTGAGTTCTTTGTATATTTTGGAGGTCAGCCCTCTGCCCGATGTGGGGTTGGTGAAGATCTTTTCCCATTCTGTATGCTGCCATTTTGTCTTGTTGACTGTGTGTCCTTTGCTTTACAGAAGCTTCTCAGGAGGTCCCATTATTAATTGTTGCTCTCTGTCTGTGCTACTGGTGTTATATTTAGGAAGTGGTCTCCTGTGCCAATGCATTCAAAGCTGCTTCTCACTTTCTCTTCTTTGTGGTTCAGTATGGCTGGATTTATGTTGAGATCTTTGATCCATTTGGACTTGAGTTTTGTGCATAATGATAGATATGGGCCTATTTGGATTCTTCCACATGTCGACATCCAGTTATACCAGCACCGTTTGTTGAAGGTGCTTTCCTTTTTCCACTTTATATTTTTAACTTCTTTGTCAAAAATCAGGTGTTCATAGGTGAGTGGGTTAATTAATATTAAGGTCTTCAGTTTGATTCCATTGGTCCACCTGTTTGTTTTTATGCCAATACCAAACTGATTTCATTAATGTAACTCTGTCAAAGAGCTTGAAGTCAGGGATAGTGATGCCTCCAGATGTTCTTTTATTGTACAGGGTTATTTTGGCTTTCCTGGGCTTTTTGTTTCTCCATATGAAATTTAATATTGTTCTTGTGCTTGGATTTTGATGGGTATTGCATTGAATCTGTATATTGCTTTTGGTAAGATTGTCATTTTTACTATGTTAATCTATCCATGAGCATGAGAGATCTTTCCATTTTCTGATATCCTCTTCAGTTTCATTCTTCAAAGACTTAAAGTTCTTGTCATACAGGTCTTTCATTTGATTGGCTAGAGTTACCCCATGATATTTTATATTGTTTGTGGCTATTGTGAAGGGTGATGTTTCTCTGATTTCTTTTTCAACCTGTTTATTATTTGTATATAGAAGGGCTCCTGTTTTTTGTTTTTTGTTTTGTTTTTTGAGTTAATCTTATATCATTACTGAAGGTGTTTATCAGCTATAGGAGTTTCCTCATTTTGGGATCACATATGTATACTATCATATCATCAGCAAATAGCAAAAGTTTGACTTTTTCCTTTCCAATTTGTATGCCCTTGATCTCCTTTTGTTGTCTTATTGCTGTAACTAGAACTTCGAGTACTATATTAAATAGATATGAAGAGAGTGGACGGCCTTATCTTGTTCCTAATTTTAGTGGAATCACTTTGAGTTTCTCTCTATTTAGTTTGATGTTGGCTGTTGGCTTGCTGTATATTGCCTTTATTATGTTTAGGAATATTTCTTGTATCCCTGTTCTCTCCAAGACCTTTATCATGAAGGGGTGTTGGATTTTGTCGAAGGCTTTTTCCAGCATCTAATGAGATGGTCATGTGTTTTTTTTATTTCAGTTGTTTATATGGTGGATTACATTGACAGATTTTCATGTTGACCCATCCCTGCATCTTTGGAATGAAGCCGACTTGATCAAGGTGGATGATGTTTCTGATGTGTTCTTGGATTCGGTTTGCCAGTATTTTATTGAGTATTTTTGCATCAGGGAGATTGGTCTATAATTCTCCTTCTTAGCTGTGTCTTTGTGTGGTTTGGGTATCAGGATAATTGTAGCCTCATAAAAAGAGTTTGACAATGTTCCTTCTGCTTTTATTGTGTGGAACAATTTGAGGAGTATCAGTATAGCTCTTCTTTGAAATTTCTGGTAGAATTCTGCATGGAAACAGTTTGGCCCTGGGTCTTTTTGGTTGGGAGGCTTTTGATGACTGTTTCTATTTCCTTTTGGGTTATAGATCTATTTAATTTGTTTATTTTGTCTTGATTTAATTTGGCATGTGGAACTTATCCAGAAAATTCTCAGTTTCCTTTAAAATTTCTAATTTTGTGGAGTACAGGTTTTTGAAGTATGACCTGATGATTCTCTGGATTTCCTCCATGTCTGTTGTTATGTTCCCCTTTTCATTTCTGATTTTGTTATTTGGATATTCTATCTCTGCCTTTTTTTAGTTTGGATAAAGGTTTGTCAGTCTTGTTGATTTTTCTTGAAGAGCCAGCTTTTTTTCTCATTGATTCTTTGTATTGTTTTCTTTGTTTCTATTTTATTGCTTTCAGCCCTCAATTTGATTATTTCGCACCATCTGTTTCTTCTGGATGAGTATGCTTCTTTTTGTTCTATAGCTTTCAGGTGTTCTGTTACCTTGCTAGTGTGGATTTTTTCCAGTTTTTTTTCAGTTATTTTTTTTCTTTTTTTAAAATTGTTTTTATTGAACTATATATTTTTCTCTGCTCCTCTCCCTATTTCTCCCCTCCCCTTTTATCCCATCCCCATGCTCCCAATTTACTGAGGAGATCTTGTCTTTTTCTACTTCCCATGTAGATTAGGTCCATGTATGTCTGTCTCTCTTAGGGTCCTCTTTGTTGTCTAGGTTCTCTAGGATTGTGAATTGTAGGCTGGTTTTTCTTTGCTTTATATCTAAAAGCCACTTATGAGTGAGTACATATGATATTTGTCTTGCTGGGTCTGAGTTACCTCACTCAACATGATGTTTTCTAGATCCATCTATTTGCCCGCAGATTTCAAGATGACATTATTTTTTCCACTGTGTGTAGTACTCCATTGTGTAAATGTACCACATTTTCCTTATCCATTCTTCGGTCGAAGGGCATTTAGGTTGTTTCCAGGTTCTGTCTATAACAAATAATGCTGCTGTGAACATAGTTGAGCGCATGTCTTTGTGGCACGGTTGAGCATCCTTTGGGTATATACCCAAAAGTGGTATTGCTGGGTCTTGAGGAAGGTTGTTTCCTAATTTTCTGAGAAATTGCTATACTGATTTCCAAAGCGACTGTACCAGTTTGCACTCCCACCAGCAATGGAGGAGTGTTCCAGCTACTTTATGTAGGCATTTAGTGCTATGAACTTCCCTCTTAGCACTATTTTCATTATGTCCCATAAGTTTGATTATGTTGAGCAGTTATTTTCATTGAATTTTAGGAAGTCTTTGATCTTTCTTTGTTTCTTCCTTGATCCAGTGGTGATTTAGTTGGACAATATTCAGTTTCCATGTGTTTGTGTGCTTTCTGACATTTGTTTTGCTGTTGAATTCTAGTTTTAAGCTGTGGTAATCTGGAAGACTGGTTGCTGAGTGTGGTTTGGAAAGGTAGCAGTTAGATTTGAAAACTCATCTTTATGTGTTGTTGCACTGTAGCCAGTCTGCTGTTGCCTGTTTGGTAGAACAGGCAACCTTTGGTAGTCTCTACTCTGACTAAGGAAATCTCTGGTCTTTTCCAGAAGACTGTCAAGTGTTTATCTTAGCTCCCTGGGCTTTGTAGTTGTTTTGAGATAGGCTCTCACTATGTAGCTTTGACTATCCTGTGGAACTCACTGTGTAGGCCGGGCTGGCCTCGAACTCAGATCTGCCTGCCTCTGCCTCCCAAGTGCTGGGATAAAGGCTTGGTCTGCCATACCCAGCCTTCTACTTTTGTAACCATTATGAACTTGACTGCCACCATGTGTTAGAGCTTGCCAGTCCTATTCTTCATTGCAGGTTGGACTGTTGTGCCAGGTTGTTTTTGTGCCTTCAAAGTTCCAATTTATGGATGATTACAATATATTATAGTCATTTTGTGTTGTTTTGTTGAGACTGGGTGTCCTTTCTGTGGCCCAAACTATTAGCCAATTTATAGTCCCTAACTCAGGCCAAGTGCTGGGATTTCAGGTGTGTCCCATCATGTCTTGCTCCATCATGTCCAGCAGTCTTGAGTGGCATTTCTCAAAGAATTACCAAACCTGGTGTTGTGGTATGTCTATCCTCTCAGCCACTTGAGTATGAGGCAGGGGTAGAATCATTTAAGTCCAGGAGTTCAGAGTCAGCTGAGGCAGTATATAACAAAACTTTGTCTCAGAAAATAAAAAGAATTACCCAACTGTTTAGATATGGAATATCTTGTCTGGAGGAGTCCCAGGATTACCCAACCTAACACCTGGGGACTGGCTAGAGTCATGGTGTTATAGTGTTTTAGCATACAGCTAGACTCCAGACTAAGGCTGTTACACTGGCTTAGGAAGGATACACAGCCAGGTAGGGTGAGCAGGAGTCCAGAGGGCTGCTTCTACCCCGGCAGAGAAGCACACAACTCTTTTCTCACCGGAGGTACCAGGTGGGGTTCAGTGTGGGGCTAGTGCAGCTTCTGCCTGTGACCCACCTTCCAGACCCAAGAGGAAGTAGACTTAATATCAACCACACCATGGCACAGTTGAGACACAGTGAGAAACTCCTATGTCAGTGTAGGGACTTGGACTATACCAGCAGCTTCTAGAAGCCAAAGGCTGTTCTTAGGCCAGCTCAGAGGTATCAGTCTCAGACCTGACTTTTTTCCATGGCTTTACTTGCTCTCTATGCTCCGTCCCTGCCTGCTAAGAATGGAGCCCAGGGCCTCTGAATGCCATGTGCACTCCATGAGCTTCGTCTTCAAGCCTCCGTTCTTTCCCTTTTCTTTTTGAATCAGCCTTCTAGCAAGCTGCTAAGCACTGTCTGATTTGGGACATGTTTCCTTCGAAATCCGGGGAAATTTTCATGTTTCCTACAAAAGTCCAGGCAGCTTTCAATTTCTGATCTTGGTGGACTCTGATTCTGATGGTGAGATTGCTGTCCCTTTCATCAGATTTGGGGGACGGGGTAGGTAGACCTAGCCAACTCTCCTGCTTTTGTGGAGGTAGCAGGTGAAGATACAAACTTGCTTCATAACCAGCAGTGGGGATCTTCAGCAGCCTGCCAGCCCCATCACTCTCCTGTGGTCCACCGTCCCTGCCACGGAGAAGGCCAGGTGCTGGACTGTCTGCACTTTGCTCTTTGCCACACTGCCAGCTCTCCCAGGTACAGTGCATTGCTTTTGCCAGCACTGTCAATGTGGACATGCTCAGGTATCTAGTCTTTGGGCTTTAGGACTGTGAGGAGTAGGAGGAGACAGGCATATTCTAATTAGTGTTCTTGGGTGGCGTGGACAGAGCAAGTTGTGGGTCCGCTTGCCTCCCTGAGCTCAGCTCTCCCATTTTCCTCCTGGGCTGTAAAATGTTCCTCTCACAAGTTTAGGCTAAGATGGAGCATAGTCACTAATCCTTCTTTCTATGTTTCCTCACCTCATGTGTTCCTCAGGTTGTTACTGTGGGATGTGAGGAGGCTTTACCCAAAGGTTAATTCCAAAGGGTTCTTTTTTTTTTTTTAAGATTTATTTATTTATTATGTATGCAGTGTTCTGCCTGCATGTATGTCTGCAGGCCAGAAGATGGCACTAGATCTCATTACAGATGGTTGTAAGCCACCATGTGGTTGCTGGGAATTGAATTCAGGGCCTTTGGAAGAGCAGCCAGTGCTCTTAACCTCTGAGCCATCTTTCCAGCCCCCCTTCCAAAGGGTTCTTTACCAAAGGGAGGACTGCAAGGTAAACCAGGCAAGCTAGTAGCAGCACTGCTGGCCCAGGATCAATTCAGTCAGCTTAGGATCAGATCTGCTGGTCCACTTTGGCTGGTGAGGGAAATTTCTTCTGTGTGTGTGTTTATTCTACAAGGTGTTATTTGTAGTCAGTCTGGCATTTAGCCATGGCATCTTCCTCTTCAGCATCTCAAGTGCCCGACCCATGTGTTCTTATGTAAATTTTAAAATATTCTTTTCCAATGAAGCTGCTATAGAAAAGCATTTCTGAGCCTTTGATAAAGGGATATTTTACCTTCTTCAGGCAGTGCACACCTTCAGGCTGCTGGCCCCACAGTATGGGCTGTTCTGTAGTCTCCAGAAAACCTGGCCTGAGCAGCAGTGTCACAGCTGACACTCAGGTGACTTGGTGAGCACTGGTCGCATGGTTCCCAGTCCAGGCTCCCAGCAGGCCTGCCCACACCTCACCTCTCTGCCCGTTCTTTCTGGCCCATTGTCTGCCATGCAGCATGATCTTCTAGTCTCCTCTGCTAGCTCCTCATGCAGCTGGCTGGCTGCATCTCCTGTCTTTGCCTCCCCAGCACTCAGCCTGCACTCGGAAGGTCACATCGCTGGGACTTTCCCTGTCCTTTATAGACCTTAATAAGAGCTGCACTCTGGGGAGCCTGAATAAGACTGAACTGAACAGCGTACACTGCACCAGTCACTTATGAGCAACGTCAATGTACTGTTACTACAGTGGAAACTTTGTAGAAACCAGTGTATTGTTTGACAGCAGAAATGTTGGAGTAACCAGTGTATTGTTTCACAGTAGAAACGAAACTTTGTAGAAACCACTGTATTGTTTCACAGTAGAAACATTGTAGAAATCAGTGTATTGTTTCACTGTAGAAATCTGTATTGTTTCACAGTAGAAAGGTTGGGAAGTGCAGGTGCTGAAGTAAGGAAAACACATGATGGCCTAGATTCCACCAGCCTACTGTAGGTCTCAACAGCTTTTAAAGTTTTCACCCCTTTATATATTGAGATATTGAGTTTATTCTCCCCTTCCAACTTCCCACACCCCCCCTTTGTTTTTTTTTTTTTTTTTTTTTTTTTTTTTTTGAGACCGGTTATCTCTGAAGCTTTGGAGCCTGTCCTAGAATTAACTCTTGTAGACCAGGCTGGCCTTGAACTCACAGATCTGCCTGCCTCTGCCTCCCAAGTGCTGGAACTAAAGGCCTGCACCACCAATGCCCGGCTCTCCGCCCTCATTTTTTTTTATTGATATTTATTGAGCTCTACATTTTTCTCTGCTCCCCTCCCTGACACTCCTCTCCCCCTTAAACCCTCCCCAAGGTCCCCATGCTCCCGATTTACTCAGGAGATCTTGTCTCTTTTTCTACTTTCTTTTTTTTCTCTTTAAGATTTATTTTATTTTATTTGTATTTTTTTGTTTTTTGTTTTTTTTATGATATTTATTGAGCTCTACATTTTTCTCTGCTCCCCTCCCTGCCTCTCTTCTCCCCCTACAACCCTCCCACAAGGTCCCCATGCTCCCAATTTACTCAGAAGATCATGTCTTTTTATACTTTCTATTTCCCATGTAGATTAGATCTATGTAAGTCTCAGTGTCCTCATTGTTGTCTAAGTTCTCTGGGATTGTGGTTTGTAGGCTGGTTTTCTTTACTTTATGTTTAAAAACCACCTATGAGTGAGTACATGTGATAATTGTCTTTCTGTGTCTGGGTTACCTCACTCAAAATGATGTTTCTTAGTTCCATCCATTTTCCTGCAAAATTCAAGCTGTCGTTATTTTTTTTCTGCTGTGTAGTACTCCATTGTGTAAATGTACCACATTTTTTTAATCCATTCTTCGATTGAGGGGCATTTAGGTTGTTTCCAGGTTCTGGCTATGACAAACAAAGCTGCTATGATCATAGTTGAGCACATGTCCTTGTGGCATGGGTGAGCATCCTTTGGATATATACCCAAAAGTGGTATTACTGGGTCTTGAGGAAGGTTGTCTCCTAATTTTCTGAGAAATCGCCACACTGACATCCAGAGGGGTTGTACCAGCTTGCATTCCCACCAGCAATGCAGAAGTGTTCCCTTTTCCCCACAACCTCTCCAGCATAAGTTGTCATCAGTGTTTTTGATCTTGGCCATTCTTACAGGTGTAAGATGGAATCTCAGAGTTGTTTTGATTTGCATTTCTCTGATGACT
>PVIU01029704.1:0-17173 GCA_004026605.1 Ondatra zibethicus
TCCTTCCTAGGCCAGGAGGGATGGGGGTGGGCCTTGGACTTCCAACAGGGCAGGGCACCATGCCCTCTTTCAAGGAAGAAGGGGGAGGGAGGAGGGGTGGGGGGTAGTGGGAGGGGACCGGGAGAAGGGGAAGAAAGGAAAAAAAATTTTTTTATCTTTAATTATGTTCTTGAATGGAAAAAATAAAACAAAACAATGTGTGGAAAAAAAAAGAAAAAAAAGAAAAAAAAACAGGCATCTACAGATAATAATGAAATAAAATGGCAAGGCAATACAGTAGGAGGAAAAGGGTCCCAAGTGCAGGCAAAAGAGTGAAAGTCATTCACAGTACCACTGTTAGGAGTACCACAAACACACCAAGATACACAATCATAACATATGCAGAGGACCTAGCTCAGCAAGTACCTGGGTCCCTGACAGTCCCCTCAGTTTTTGCGAATCCCTATGAGCCTTGCTTAGTTTATTTTGTGGTCTGTGTTCTCCTGGTGTTCTCAATCACTCTGCCTTCTGTTATCTTTCCACCTCATTTTTGACTGGATTTATAAAGTCTGACTAATGTCTGGCTTTTATATCAAACACTTATTTCCTCCTTACATAAATTTTCTTAAGTGTTATTTGTCAGACTATTGAACAGAACAATCTTTGTGATCAGTAACTGAATTGCAAGTGACATAAAATACGATTTTAAAATATTTCAAGTGATTTAATAAGGTAAAACTAACTTATAAATAAAGTTGTAGGATGATACAGACCTTGAATACAGAAGGCACTTTATACCTTAGAAAACAAATCCCTATGTCTTCTCCCAAACTGAAGAAATAAAAGTAATAGAAACTAGAGATAAGTTTAAAATATGTTTGTTTTCTACCAATAGTTAATATTTCTACATTTATAAAAATAATTATATCATATAACATCCATAAATTTGTGCCATCTATAATGAAGTTTTATAATTTATTATTGTCTTCACCTCTGCTTTAATTTCAAATGTTTCCTTTATGCTAGAAGCAGAGTTTTGTCACACTGAACACAGTTTCTAGGATTACATTACACCTTAATAGCAACTTTAACAGCACAAGACAGTGTCAAGAGATAAAATTTCTTCAGCTTTCAGCTTTTCATTTATTTTAAAATGGTCTAATCAAATATTTTCCTCAAAATTAATGTTATCACATAACTTTTAGTAAAATGCTAGCTCCCAGATTTTCAAGTTTTCTTTCTTTGCTTTTCAAGAGCAGTTTGTTAAGTCTTTCATGTTAATTATTTAATTATTGCATTTCAATTGTGTGTGTGTGTGTGTGTGTGTGTGTGTGTGTGAGAGAGAGAGAGAGAGAGAGAGAGAGAGAACGTCAGATGAAGACAGCTTTCAGAAGCAGTTTGTCTTTTGCATCTTTGTTGGTCCCAGGGTGTCAAATTCAGATCATAAGTTTGGACGATAGTTACCTCTGCATTCTGAACCATTTCACCTGCACTTTGTCCAGAATATTTAGTATAAAAATACTTGAACCTGTTTTCTAGTAATTTACTTGAATTCATGGCTTCATCTGAAGGCTTACCTCACAGCTGGTATTCTGTATCTTTTGAAGAGGTCTTATGTTCTGACATCCAGTGATCTGGTGAAACCAGCGCCATAAGGTTGTGTTCCAGGTTAAGCAGAATGTCCTTGTTAAGACATTTCCTCGATGTATGTTAAAGAAGTACACATTAGATAGCTCACCACAAAAATAAAATGGTTTCTGAGAGGCACAATATAAATACTACCTACATTTTCAAGTGTTATTCCTATGAGGGCATGTTTATTAGTTGCTCTAATATTTTCATAAACCATGAGCTCTCAAAACATTAGCTTTATTAGGGATCATTTTGAGGTGACAAGATATCTAATAAGCATCAAATTTAAGGAAATTATATCTTGCTGACACTTGCTTTTTCTATCTGTTAAGCCCTATTGACTTCCACTGTACTTCTTTGTAAATGGTTTCTTTCACCAATTTAGCCACTGATACTCTTTATTCTCATTTAGGTTTTACAGCCATAATTATCTTTCTGTTCTCTGCTATTCACCCCAGATATTTCATAAAATCTATCCTCAGTAAAGGTTTGTGATTTATGACATCCATTGTAATTGTATAGAGAATATGATAGACTTGTAGTAGATAAGCATTAAAGCACTGCATTATTTTTTGTTATTATTCATTCAAATAATATCTATGAGCTAAATTATTTCCATACAATTACATAAAATTGCCACTCCATTAATTTCTAATTAATAAGATATCTTTCAGGAATTTAAAAGTAATTTGATTTAATGGCACATATATTTCAAAAATATGTATAGAAGATTAATATCTAGTAGACACAGATTTAGATGATTGCACACACTAGTGTGGACATAGACATTCATCAACCTTTGCAAAAAGCTTATACATCCATGGAATGGACTGTGTACTTTGGTCTTTTATAATCCTTCTAGAGACATCAATGACTCAAGACTAACTTACATCTTGTGGGAAGTTTTGTCCATTCTAAGAGTCATTAAACTTGGAAAAAGGTAATATATCTATACCCCTGATTTTAGTTTTCTCAATGAATGACAGCTGTTTTTCTATGGAAGGCTTTTAACGTGAGCCTTTTCACCACATTTACTTTTCACCAAGCCACAGAATGTATTCCCAGCCAAATCATTAAGAGAATATTTTGTTTCAAAACATAATTTCAGCTCTTCAAACCTCAAATATTCATGAATAATAAAATGTTGGGGGCCCCATTCTGTCACATTTACTTGGGCGAGAACATTTGCTACCAGATATTCTGAAACAGTGTGCACTACCTCAAAGCTAAAAAAATTCTGGCACTGAAAAGGGGAAATGGATACAAAGTACCAACTCTTACCAAGATGTTATTTGGAACTGATATCAGCTCTGATAGTGTGGTTAGTATGGTGCATGAATTAGAATGCTCCCCACAGAATCATATACTTGAATACTTAGTCACCATAGAGTGGCAGTAGTTGAGAGGAATTAAGAGGTATGGCCTTGTTGTAACTGTGACCTTGTTGCAAGAAGTGAGTCACTGCGGGAGTAGGAGGCTTTTGAGTTTCAAAAGCTAAATCAAGAGAGGCTGCCTTGATTCTACTGCCTCTAGATCCAGATGTAGAACTCTTAGCTATTTTCTATACGCAGAATTTTCCTGTCCCAAATGCCTGCTCCTAAATAACCAGCAGCCACTTCTAAAACAACTGTTTGGAGACTTAGTATGAATTATAAATGCTTGGTCAATAATTCAGGCTTGTTGGTACCTAGCTTACAACTTGACCCATTTCTATTAATCTATGTGCTGCCCCTAGTCTTGTGGTTTTTTTTATCTCTATCTCATTTTGTGTGACTCATTCATTCTCCATCTGGTGACTCCAGATTCTGCCCTCCTAATGCCAGCATCCTCTTCATCTGGTTTTCCCTCCTAACATCCATCTGTCCAGCTATAGGCCAGTGAATTTTTTATTAGCCAATGAGGGAAATGTAATTCCACAGTATACAAAGACTATTCAACAGCAACTTTCCTAGCGACATGTCTGCCTGTCAGTATGCTTCCTACCATGTTGACAATGAACTGAAACTCTGTAAACAAGTGCCAATGAAATGCTATTCTTTATAAAAGTTTCTGCGGTCATGGTGTCTCTTCATAACAATAGATCATTGACTAAGGCAGATATGAAGGATCATTTTTCTTCAAAAGAATGGTATTGGTCATAAAATACCACTTCAAGACAGTTCTTGTGGTCAGGAGTAGTTTATCAACATAAAATGGAATCCATAATTTAATGGAATCATCTTAAATACATTGTATTTCATATTTTGATACCCAAAGTTCTCATTATTTTTCCTTCAGAACTGTGATTCTAATAGGATCTCCTTCTTCTCACTCAACCTGAAAAACATCTCTAAGTTCTCAGGTACTTTTCCCCCATTTTTATTCTCAATAATGCACTTGTCATGATGCCAGGGTGCTAGCAGAAGACAAAAAAGACATGAAAGACACAATTTCTCATAGTATAAAACCAGCTACATTCAATAGAGAGAGAACATAGAGCAAACCAGGTGTGATAAAACAACTTATACATATTTTCAACAAAATGAATATCTGAATAGGTGAAGAATTTTGATGATAGTCTTTGAGTGCTAGCCTTTGTCTCACATGAAGCTACTATATCCACCATCCTGGGCAGTGTAGAAACCTGCAGTTCTTTTTTTTTCTCTTTCTGAAGAGAACTACTTTTTCTGTACCTCAAGGTTATTTTGCATGAGGAACTGATTGGAAGACATTCCAATTATTTTGAAAGTTGAAAGTGCAAAACCATTTGAAGCTTAAGGAAGAATGTGTTGTGCACGTGCCAGCAAGCATGGTCTAATTACACAGTACACATTTCAGTGCAAACAGAATCCGCTGAACTTGAAAGGACCTTTTCTATTCCCTGAAGCTCATTGTCATGTCATGCTAGGAACTTACATTGTACAATACCATGATGACACTTATGTAATAGGAATGAATCTTCTTCTGGAAGACTAGCAGACAGTTCACCTATTCTTGGAGCCTGTTATGACAAATGGCAGATATATATATATATAGAAATAGATATAGATATATATCCAAGATAAAACTATGAATGAATATTTCTTATCCATTTTAAAAGAATATTGTTGGCAGAGGCTGCTTGTTTGTTCCTGGCTGCCCAGACCATGAAATAATCACACACGAACTATATTAGTTGCAATATTGTTTTGTCAATAGCTTAAGCATATTTCTAGTGAGCTCTTATATACTAAACTCACCCATCTCCATTAATCTGTGTATCGCCACATGGCTGTGGCTTGCCAGCAAGGTTCCAGTGGGTCTCTCTCCTGTGGGCAGCTGCATGGCTTCTCACTGACTCTGCTTACTCTCTCTATATATCTTTTCCACTTATATTCTGTTAAACCATGGGTCAAAAGGAGATTCTTTATTAACCAATGGTATTCACAGCATACAGAGGGGACTCCCACATCAGAATATGACCCTGAAAGGCAAATAAGGTTAATAGCTACAAACCATATTGTTTTGAGAGTCATTCATACTACCTTGATCAGCTGTTTAAAAGGATTTGTCTTGTGCCAAAATGTTTTTTTCTTAACAAGTCTATGATGTTCTAATTTTATTTAAGGTCTGTGTTTGTGCATGTATGTGTGTCTGTGTGTGAGTGTGTGTGTGTGTGTGTGTGTGAGTACACATGCACATGCTTTGTGTATCCGTTTAGGCAAATGAAACAGTTATAGAAGTTTGTCACTAGACAACACTAAAACGTAGCACAAATGGCCTTACACACTGGGAATTGTTTTCTGTAAAAGACAAGAAATTTAATTATTCTTCATAAGAGTTTTCCTCTGATGACATATTCTATGCATGATCATGAATTTACCCTGAACTCTGCTAATGCCAGGTGAAGAAAGAACCTTTGTAGAAAAAGCATGCCATAAAGATGCTTTTGATCTCCAGATACAAAATTTGACTTAAAAATCATATACATATGAGAAAACTGAATGGTAAAAGATGTTGAGTTAAGTCTGGAACAATGATAGTAGCATGGATTTGCCACACTGTTTTAAGGATATATTTCACAAAGGACTCTTTAGGCAGGAGTTTATGGAATAAAATATTAACTCCAGTCTGGAAAATGAGCCAGAGAATATACATCCTCATGGGAATAACAGATCTTCTCTCCTATACATTTCTATCTTCTTCCTTTTATACTATATGTGCTAAATAGCCTTTACATGTGTTGGATATATTGTACATAGAGCCTTCATATTCTTCTTACTACCTTTCTCACCATTGTGGGAAAAAGTAATCCTCGATTACTACTTCAAACTCACCAGACACTATGCTAATTAGAGTACAGGGGCTTCTTCTAGCTACATTTTGCCATCTGGCCTCTAGCACTATGGAGCACACTGTTTGCTGGGATATTAATGTATGCTAGTCTAGGAATCCGTGATTGCTTCTGCTACTCTTAGCTCTGCTCAAGGGAGAAGAAACAATTGAATTGTTGCATCAATCAGTTGTGCCTCTCAGCATATTCCCCATGAGGTGTCTATAGTACATCTTATAGAGTAGGCCCTCCAGTATTTTGTTTCCATATAAAATATCCTGTTAATCCTGTCTCCCTCCTCTGAGGCACTTTACCCATTTTTTTAAAATTAGTTTTCAGAGCAAAGTGAGGTGTATCTGCTTTATTTAACATCAGCAATTACATC
Source organism: Ondatra zibethicus (assembly GCA_004026605.1). NCBI lineage: Eukaryota > Metazoa > Chordata > Mammalia > Rodentia > Cricetidae > Ondatra > Ondatra zibethicus. The sequence continues at coordinate 6,288 of PVIU01029704.1, forward strand.
TTCCATGCCTCTAAACAGCAACCTACAAGTGCATTAGTTCCATCTCCCGGGGTCCTTCCAAACCATGTTTAATCACCATGTCCCTACAGAAAACCCAGATCAGTCCTACATTTCAGTAGTTCTCTTGGTAAATTGTCCTCAAAGTCCAGAACTACAGGCAATTCTGTGTTGTTGTTTTAATGTATCCTTGCAAGATATTTCTAATGAGTCCTTCAGATTTCAGCCACTTTCGAAATATTCAAATGTCCAAATGTCAGTAGGGTCTGTATGCTGTGATTTCAACCCAATGGGTGGATAGGAAGATGATGTGAAAGAGCTCCTAATTGGTGATCTTCCCCTTTGGGTAAAATGACTCAAGAGCTTCTTTCTTCCAACTATAGCTATAGACCCCTAATGAGAAAGCATGTATCAACTGGACACCCTCTTAAGGTTCATATGTTTCAGAGCAACCAACATAAACAATGAGTTTGTCAAGATAGATACATATCACATTTCAGAGTGTAGAGGTTGCCTATAAAGCATAATATTTTTTAACTGCTCTGAATGTTTACTTCTGGTCTCTGTGTACTTAAGGATAAATTTTTAGCTTAGTCAACTAAAAATCCAGATGTGGCTACACTTTTACAGAGGGTATTGAAGCATCTTTGTATGATTCTAATATATCCTTTTTGGCGGAAGACTTAGCAATTAGGAATTTCGTGGCTTGTACTCTCATTCTCTAGCAGTACAACACCAAAATAACTTAGTAATAAGCAGCTTACTTGTATTCATAGGGATGTTTCCCTCTCTGTGTTTCAAATATCTGTTGTATTTACATGTATCATTTCAATGTGGACATTCATTTCATTATACAAGTCAACATTTTCAACAATGTGTCCACTACATTGTACCAGGTATTAATATGTGTATAAGCAACACCAAGAATAGTTAATGATAATATCATTTTCTATGTGAAATGTTATCCAGAATTAAATGGTGTTCAGTATTTTTCATATTTGGCTGTTTGGAACACTTCGTATTTAAGTTCTGTTATAGTTTGAAGCAGTCATCAAGATATGAAAAGAAGTTCATGTGATTTATTGCAAGAAAGGACAGAGAGGGATAAGTTAATTAGGAAGACCACTGGGCCAGGATGCAGGGCTAACTCCTGGAAATAATAGAGAGAATAAGCCTTTTATGATTGTGATGAAGATTAGGATAGGGTGATCAATGAGCTAGGATCCCTATTAGAGGAGTCCCGTATGTTGTAAGGAGATTCTTGCACTGTTCAGATAAACAACCAGCAGAAAGTATGTCTTCAGCATAAATGTTATAGTGAATGAGTGTCCAGGGAGTGTTTTCATTTCTCATGCCTGCAAAATAACAGTGCAATACCAATGTAGCAAAACACAAAATAAGCAGTTGTTGTCTAATGTTAGCACAAAATTGACCATACTGAAGGTACCAGACAGAGACTGTTAACATGAAAAAAATCCGATATGATTTGAGATTTTGAACATTTCCAAAAATGTTCAATAACTACTTTCTCTTCAAATTTTCCTAAAAAAAACAAGCATTGTATTGCATAAAATAGGTAAGACTATTCACTGTAAATCAATAAATGTTATCTCTCTGGTCCTTGTGATTTGAGCCATAGCTATTATGATGTAACTTAATAAAATTAAAAAAAAATTCTCAGTGAATTTAAGCTCAAACAATTTGTATCAGTTGCTTTGGTTTTAGTAAATAGGCTCAAATGCTTTAAAAAATCTAAATTCTATATGGACTTTTAAAATTGGATTTTAAAAATAACCCCTAAGGTTTCTTTGAAATACTTTTAATCTTTCTGATTTAGTTGTGAATGAAGAGTGACCTAAATCACATTTTTGTCTTCCTAATAGAGGTCGTAGAAAGAGAACAGCAGGTTTTTCCTGAAAATAAGTAGCCTGGTTTGTCTGAATATATTTATAGCTGGCATATTATCTTTTGCACTCCATGCACAAAAGATTAGGGGGTCAATGTAGTTGACGTAGAAAAAAGTAGAACGTTCCCTGGGAAGTAAACCTATTAAGCGCAATGGACTTTCACACCATGAAGCTTTGCAAAAGACATACATATTGAGACCCATCAAATGTGTTTTTAACTTCTGTGTAGGGGGTAGTAGGGCAGCAGAGAGACAACACAGGCAGCTCACAATGTAGCCTGAGACCAAAGTCAAGCTATTAAGTATGCAATTGAAGAGGGCATAGCAGTCCCAGACTATTTTACACTCTAGGTGGACCAAGGACTAAAAGATGAAAGCAGTTAAAACAAAAGAAAAAATAGTATAAAAGGAAAATATTGAAAACAAATAGTTTCACTCTGCTTAGCACCATATCTTATACAAATTTAAATATAATATAAATGTACACTCATAATCACTTTATATTTAAGATAACAGTATCCATCTATTTCTGAGTGCTATGCCCTCTTTGTCTTTAAAAAGTCCTGATTTCTAGATACTGTGTCAGTTAAAGATGCTTAGCTCCTCCCTTGTTGCAGCCTTCTGCTGTATAATGGTCTAACCCTTAATTCCTGAAGTAGTAGTCTTTGGCTCATTATTATGGTCTAAGAAATTAGTAGAGCCTTACTAATGGTTAATTTCTTTATCTAGAAAAAAATCTGCTTTCCATATCCGAGTTTCTCAATGCATCCATTCTTTCCTCTAGTATTTTGTTTTTCTTGTGGCATTACCTTGAACGCACAAGAATTACACTTCTAACAAGACTCCATTTCAAGTCTTATTCGAATAAACCCTCCCATTCCATATCTTTACCAGCATCAATTAGTATTGTCTTTAAAGGTTGTCCATCCCCATCCCTATCAGAATCTACATGCTGTTCATTCTACTGGTAAAGTACATTTTACTGTGCTGTTTCTTCTATGTATATAATAACATTCTAAATGAACCTTCAACGCTCATGTAATTCTTTAACACACAGATCATGTGCTTTGGCTACATACACAACATGCAGTCTGTTATTAAATAATTTATTGATTTCATCTAAGCCTAATTTGCTGAATCTAAAAAAAGGAAGAAACCGCAGTCGCTACTCTTGTCTTTAGATTTTGTGCTTTAATCTCACATAACTGCAATGCTACCTATCATGTTTCTGTTTCCAAGGGAAAACAGATTGCTTCATTCTTCTTACTCCACATATTTCTTCTAAGACCTATGCAGTATTATCTAACTGTCTCTTTAAGGGACTGCAAAGATACAGTGGAAATGCTCTAGATCATTCTACCATATAGACACACCAACCAACACAAACTAGGATGATGCTCTCAGAGTAAATATGAATGTACCTTATTCTATTCTTACTACAGTAAATTTTTGAAATTGTAGATTAATCTCCTAATAAAAATTTGAATTCTCACTATTCTGGTTTGAAAAGCCTTTAGCATCAACACCTGGAACACTTTTGGCTACATCAGTGTGGTTTCTTCTATCAATTCCTGTAAGCCCATTCTAATTGAGCACTGTTTTTCATTCTTATTCTTAACTAGTTCCATTATTATTCCATGTTACTGTGTTCTGTATTTTTCAGGGTGTTACACTGAATTCCTATTTCCTAGAGTGTTCCTTTAGTGATAATGAATATTTCTTTTTACTATTTTTATATATTAGACATAATTGGCTTATTGTACTCTTTCAGTAAACATCTTTATAAAAGGAGACACACAATATTTTCAAATATAGAGGTGAAATTGAAGTGAAATAAAGTTGATCAGAAATCAATGTTAGTAACATTATTTACTTTATCTATTGCTTATTTTAGTTAAAGAGTAATATGAATCTATAAGAAGATATGATACAAAATTAAAAAATGATGGATAAACACAATACAATCTATATTTAGATAAGTGTCCTTATTTTTCTTTAATTGTGTATTAACAAATGAAATGTGTACTAAAATTTGTATTCCTTTCTGTGTTAAAATAATAGATAGTATTTCTTTTTCTCACAAAGTTTATTATTTAAAGTCTAATGTTGCTTTCTTTTGTTGTCCTACCACATGAATTGATAGAAGAGATAAGGAAGGCTTCCACTGAGTATGGCTCTTCTGACAGTGCTCTACTTTTTACTCAACTGTAGAACAATGTTCTCTAAGAAAAAAAAATTAAAAGCAATAATTTGTTATCTGAGTTTTCTGTCCTGCCCGGTTCCCACAATCATTAAGTCCCAAAGAAATCACACAGAGGTCTATCTTAGTTATAAACTGATTGTCCCATTAACTCAGGCTTCTTATTAACTCTTATAACATATATTAGCCCATTATTCTTGTCTATGCTAGCCACATGGCTCAGTACCTTATTGAGCAAGGCAGTCACATCTTGCTTCTTCTGTGGCTGGGTCAGGACTGCAGACTAGAACTTCCTTCTTCCCAGAATTCTCCTGTTCTCCTTGACCCGCCTCTACTTCCTGTCTGTTACTTCCCACTTGGCCACTTTGAGAAAATTTAAGCACTATTCTTAAGAACCAAAAACATCCTCTAACAGATCATCAGAATGTAAGTTAACATTGTCTGTAAGCAACACAAAGCATTACCTGTGAGGACCAGACAAAGCAATCTAACCAACTGAAGTGAGACAATAATTTCCATTAATATATCTACTTAATGTTTGTTCTAATTATATGTCAAAATTAAATAACATATACATGTAACATGTTTTGCAACTTACTACCTAGAGAAGAAATTAAAAGTAGGGTTGGTTATACCAACTAAGATATTGTACATGCTAACAGATTTATTTGATTTACGTGTTTTTTAGAAAGTGATCAAGGACACCATAATTAATTCAAATAGGGACAACAAGATGACTTTATGGGAGAAGACACTTGCTGCCAAGGCTAACAGTTTAAGTTTAATACTTAGAACACACACATGAGAAGGAGAGAATTGACTCCTGCAAACTGTTCTATTACTTTAATACGATACTCCTGAGTGTACACTCACATATACACATAAAAACAAACAAGTACACAAAATAATAAAAAACATATTAAGACTGAATTAATATAAAGGCAAACACATAGGCAAAAGTTTTGTTATTCTAGGTATTGAGTACTGAATTGTGTCTTGTTTTACTTGTGTGTTTGTGTGTATGTGTGTGTGAAGTGTGTATGATTCCATGATCACATTTGTATATGGGACCGGTTGGGCTGAGAACTTTAACAGCCCCAGAAATGCTTCTTGCTTTCTTCTTTGTGATGAGAAAATTTAAATGGCTCTATTCTCAGGTAGGAAGAAGATCCTGACCGTGCTCTGACCATATAGGCATTCAGACCCCAGAGTTTGAGTTCCCACAACTATGAGAACTTTACTTTTGCCCACTGAGGATATGGTAATAGGTTCTAGCTAAAACTGAGGCATTATCCATATAATTACTGTATGTCACCATCAAAATCAATAAGATCATCTTAATATTCATTGACAGAAAACTGTAGAGAATAACTGATAAAATTTCCAGTCAAAGTGTAATCTCCATTTTTCTTATGTTGGGAGATATTGAGAACTAATGGCTATTACTGCATCAGCGCACCACATACAGAGAGTACTTACACTGTGACTTTCTCAATTCAGAAATCTTGGGCTGCATAGTTTAAGTAATTAATAAACATTAGACACAGATGTAAGGCTACAGGAATGACTGCCATTACTGTTTCAAAAGTCTTAGTCTTGATTTGCAAGAGAGAAATACAATTTTTCATTTTAGTTCTTCATCAGTACTCAGTATTATATCACACTATAATGAAAATAGCAGAGCATTGAAGGTAAAAACATGAAAACATCATTCAGAGAAATTTCTGAATTAGAGAAAAGTCATATCCATTGGAAAGAAGTTAGCTCTACATTTCATTTTACACTGTGCAAAGAAACTTCCCTCAACAGCCTTGTGTAGAATTAGATAAGAAGCAGGGGAAAAGGCTCTGGTCTTTTTCAGTTTCCTTCCAAATGCCTAATCTGATCTACCCCATTGCCTTTTGTTAGAGCTAATGAGTCAGTACTAGTGCCTACTTAGCACCATGGTGGCATAGTTGCAATGGCTTGACTGATATCCTTTCTAGATATTAAACCATTTAAAATGTATTATCCCCAATTACTTTTATTTTCTGTAAATGTCTACCTAAATTGAATACCTGAGTTGCCAGCTTCACTATTTCCTTTTGAACACAGCTGTAGCTACCATTGCTATTGAAGAAAGCACCTCTGGGGTAAGGCAGAGTTAGCTTGAAATTTATGTTCCCATTGGAAAGTACCCCGCAGTAAGTTTCAGTGGATTGTTTGTATAAGGACTGGGGGAGGACTCAGGAATAACTGTAATGGCAATGGATGTGACTCTATTAGGAGCCATAGCTTGCATCTCAGGAACAAAAGAGGTGCCTTGGGGCTTTCTGAATGTTCTTGCCCAGAGTATGCATTTTAGGAGAAAAAGTTCTGTTCTAACATACTTCTGGGAATGAACCAAATTTTTGTATGTTACATATTTTTTTCTTTTGTAGCTACTTTACTTTGTGCCTGCCAAAAGCTCAGTGAGAAATTCCTAATGTGTTAAATGAGCTAATCTCTGAGGTTCCTTCCAGCTTTCAAATTCTCCAGCATTGTGGCAGCTAGTACTGCAAATGTGCCCATGGTTAGAGTTTGTTCCCTAAAATAAAAATGGAATAAAACAGATGAAGATGCAGGTGCCACATGAAAAGCAAAATGACTAAATGGATCAGCGTGAGGTACATTGTGTCCTGGCTGCTCAAATACAAGGCAGATTCTGTGCTAATGTTTGAACATAGAAATTTGTGTATCACATGTGAAAATTTATATCAACTTATGAATTTCAAATATATATATTGAGAATGTCATATGGCATAATAAATAAAATAAAGTTTTTTCTGTAAGTATTGTTCAACTAACATGCTTTCTGAAAGAGATTAAAAAGATTATTACTGATGTTAAAAAAACTGATGGATGCTTTCAATGTGGTGTATATGAAAGATGCGCAGTTATATCTATATACAATGACACACATGCAAAGACACAAACACTTATAATATACAAAAGATTCTGGAGAAATCAGACATCCTTAGATAAAATTAGAAAAATAAGATTTGAAAGTGATCTTTGTACATGGTAGTCAGGTATTTTCTTAAATCCGGATTTTCTATTTACTGAGAGAATAGATGCATTTAGTAAACACTAAAGTAAGAAACTGACTGTTCACTGCACACATTACATGACATTCACACACATATTTAAAATGCTAAGGTAATTACTTTAATGTTTGTTGTTAATTATGAAAGGAAATATAGAGGCAAACTATTTAGAGTATTTCAATACAACTAAGTAAAGCATCCTTAGAACCAATAAGATGATGTATTAGCTGCACATTGTGACTTGGTTTTTGTAGCATATTGATGTTAACTCTAGTTGTTATCCACTAGGTTAAGTTTTGCTTTCCCTTACAATCACTGCTTTTAGTCAGTTATAGGTATGATTTTACCAAATATGATACTACTTTCTGAACTATCATCAGGCGTGATGGGAACCTGTGAGAACACTTGACCTGTGGATAATGAAAAAGCTGAGAAACTTCCAACAAAGTGACTAAGAATGGATGACCATGGGTAGGAAAAGGTGAGCGTTTGAATTTGAGCAACTCAGATATCTGTAAATTGCTCCATGAAAAATTATATTATATTGAGAAACACAAGGGCAATAGTTATCCCCTCTTTCACAGAAGGTCAGAGAATTACGGCAAAAAAAAAATGAATGAAGAACAATTTCTCTAACAGATCTGGCAAGAAAAGAGTCATGCAGATGAACACGGATGGTTTCCTATTCTGTAGGAGTAAAGGGGTAAGAATGGAATGCACACAAGTGAGCGCCATCTCTTCCTGCTTTCTGCACAGCATGCATAGGGAGGCTTCTGTACTCCAGCAACAGTATTGCAGTAAACAGCAGAACCTGTGTTATGGAGCTTCCTTTGCATCTCTACCTCATCTATGTCACTCATACATCTGAATATGTTAAATTTTTCTTTCTCTTTCAAAAATCAGTCTTATTTAAATTTATTTTTAAGGTTTTAATTGATATAGAAGTGCATCACTTTCATTATTTTCTTCCTTCCTGTGTCTCCCAACTACATTCCTTCTGCCTCTCCATCCCATAGCCACTTTCCAGTGTACAGTCTTTTTAATTACAATTATCATGATTATATTTGTGCGTGTGTGTGTGTGTGTGTGTTTGTAGAAAGTGAGAGCAAATTTATATATACTTATATTATATATCATATATAAAATATATTGTATTTATATATAATTATATATTTATATATAAAATACATATTATATATATTCTGCTGACACCACAAATCATGCATATATGGCAAACAAAACAATGTGAAAGAATGTCCCGAATCAATGAAAGACTTCACTCCCACCATCCTTCAGTGAGATCTGGTATTTTTTATAAACATTTTCCTATACAATGATAATGAATACAGAAATGCATATTTTAATAAAATGATTACATTAGCCTTTCTATAAACATTTCCTTAATCTGAAGAGAAATGTACATTGCAAATTTTACAATCAGCAAGCGATTTTCTATTTAAAATAATAGCCATGAATGTATAATAATCAACTCTTATGTATTTCAATTCTTCTACCATTCTGTTTCAAGCTGCAACTTGGATGAATGTGAGTTAGTTTTTCAAGCCCAGTAACTGTATCATTATCTTCCTAAAGTGAATTAAGGAAGACCAATCTAAGCTAGAGTGCTCTGCATGTATTTTTACATGTTCTGCTTTTGCTTAAGTTTCATATTTTTATCTTATTCAAATAACTAATTAAGTTGTGGTATATCATATACAAAATACACTCTAATTATAATAGAATCAGTCATTTAGGAAATGTGTTTGATAAGTGCCACACCGGAATCAACTCATCTTAAGACACCACTTCTGTACTGACACTACTGTCTTTATAGCATCACTATGTTTGAGACAATCATGGCTACAGTGCTTGAATGTTTGGAGTGTGTTGTTGCATGAATAAACATAATACATCAAGGACAAGGAAGAGTGACAAGGGTTCACATCCTATGAGAAAGGTATAGAGATATTAAAAAATGAGATTATACATCTAAAGCTGCTGCCAGAGCAAAATGATCTTGTCCAAAGTTCTTATTTTATCTTATAAAATTATGAGTAAATTAGTATTGGCATTAATCATAAAATAGTAATATTTAGTTTTCCATTACCTGTTTACAATAAAATTTTGGTGTTCTGTTTCTATATTTCAGAGTATAGTAGCAATCATGCTTGATACAAATAAACGATTATAAATGAAAATGTGCTAATATTAATATTTCCCTACCTTTGTATACATTTAATTTTAGTTTATAAAAGAATATTATGAAGCTGTTTAACTTTATCTTAAGATGAATAAACATGTTCTACATTTCTAAATCTCTTGCAGAGGACCCATATTCAGTTCCTAAAGACCACATGTCACTTCACAGCAATCTCTAACTCTAGTTCCAGGACATCTATTCCATTATTGGGGCCTTCATGAACACTGCATGTCTAGAGCAAGCATTCATACATTCAAAAATATTAATACACATAAAATAAATGTGTTTAATTTGTGTATATATGTAAGAGATAAAAAAAGAGAAACCAATGTGATCTAGGAGTATTCAGGAAGTTCTGTACAAATATTAGTCACTGGAATATAGGTCATATTTTATTAAAACTATGATCTTTCTATCTATCTATCATCTATAGATCAATCTCTATACCTGTATATCTATCTATCTATCTATCTATCTATCTATCTATCTATCTATCTATCTATCTACCTACCTACCTACCTATACATCTATCATCTCTCTATTTTGTGTGTGTATGTGTGTGTGTGTTCTTTCATGTTTCATGTATATGTCACAGTGTGTGTTGAAGACAGAGGACAACTCAATTAGTTGCTATTCTCCTTCCACCATTTGGTTACCAATGATTAAACTCAAGTCATCAGACGTGGATGAAAGTGGCTTTACCCACTTTGAGAAGATTTGAAATGTTTAAAAATTGCCATATTTGCCTAGTGTGCATTTAGCCTTGAGTTTAGTGCCCAGGACTGAACAAACCAGTTATGATAGTACACAAGTTTAATTCTATCACTTGGGAGGAAGAGGAAGAAAGATTATTAGGAATTCAAAAATACTTTTTGTGTCAGAGAATGCTAATAGCCATCCTGTTATACTTAAGGTCATGAATGAATGAATAAAAGCAATGTTAGAGATGGATATGTCTTTGGTTTTTATTAATGGAAAATTTTAGTAAACTATAGCACATTCACACTCTGTATGTAGCACTTATGAATGGTACACATCAGGTACCATTGCAGTTTAGGAAATGGTTTTAGGTAAGTTATGGTTGATATTCTGGAAAACTAGACAAATTGGATTTGTCTCTTTTTAATTTGTAAATTATAGGAGGAACATGTTTCTTCAAATTTTATTATGGTAAAGAATCTTGCAAGGTTATATTTTGTCCTGATGTATTCAAATTTATGACTTAAAATCTGGAATACACAAAATAAAAATACATCAAAAGCAAATTCTTGACATTTTTCTTGATGGATTTCATTGTAGAAAATGAATTATCATCACGCTACACTTTTCTAACTATAGAGACTCCTAGCATTTGACTAATACTTCTATAATTGAACTCATCACTAATATTTTATATTGCTTGTGATATGCATTACATATTAAAATTTCATTCATTGGAATAATCTGTGATTGTTAAGGTACAATCACAGTTATGTATAAAGTTGTAAGACTAAATATGGGTTCTAAAAGTATATATTA
>PVIU01029705.1:0-17156 GCA_004026605.1 Ondatra zibethicus
GATGGCTTCTCAGTCTGTCCCCATTGGCAGCCACACTTAGAGAGTCTGGTTTGATCCCATGCTCATTCAGTCCCAATTCAGCTGGCTTTGGTGAGCTCCCATTAGATCAGGCACACTGTCTCAGTAGGTGGACCAACCCCTTGCGGTCCTGACTTCCTTGCTCATCTTCTCTCTCCTTCTGGTCTTCAACTGAACCTTGGGAGCTCAGTCCATTGCTCTGATGTGGATGTGGGTCTCAGTCTCTATCTCCATCCATCGGACGAAATTTCCCTCCGGATGGATCTGCTGGCTGATGCCTAGGTTTTTAGGTGGGTTCTGGGGATGTGAATGTGTGTTTGTGAGGCAGGCACTTTATTGGGAGCATCTAGCTCCAGGTGTTCTAGTTCTCACTGTGTGAAATGAAGAATTACATAAGATATAAGGTTTGTACAATTACAGTTGAATACACAAAATATTCATCATCCTCCGGGTGTTCATAAAGCTTGTGTCTTCTCAGCAACATTGCCTGCCAGTCTCAGAGATTATGTTATGTCCTGTGCCAGTCTGTCTGTATATTGACCTTTGGATCAAGATCACACTAATACATGATCACTCTGTGCTCAGTACATCACCAGGTGCTGTTTACTATATTAAAATGTTACCCAGCGCCTGCAAGAAAGACCCTCATTTCAGTGGTGTTGGAACTCTTGGGCATGTGGCTCGCTGAGGGTCTTAACACTAGATCAAACATATTCCTAAGGATCATCTGAGAGGATGAAGGGGTCACCCACTTGGAAGAGCTGCGGTGTGCAGACATCTGGAAGATGTCTTTATGTGGCTCCCAGTGGGAAAGGAAGACAAGCGCCAAGATCCGATGCACCGGAACCAGAGAGAATCCTTGTCTTGTCCAGAGCCATCCAAGGTGCCAAGAAACGCTTGTTTGTGGAGGTGTCCTGGCAGTAATGAAGACGGCCACTTGGTGGCGATGTTTCAGAGGGAATCCCCACTCTAGAAGGGAAATTGCCTCTGCACATCCCATCTACACTCAAGAGTCATGGATATTAACCAAGTGTACATTCGCAGCTTCTTAGCCTTTTTACTGTTACCCAGTTTGGGAGATCCTCTCCTTTGGTCAATGTGATATCAACCCTGACAACCATGGAAACACACCTTCGGGTGGGAGCACACCTCTGGGTGTGTCTATGAAGGTGTTTTCAGAAAGGTTAAATTGAAGTGGGAAGGCCCAACCTGAATGGGAGTGGTATTATCCCTGGGCTGGGGTCCTGGATGGAATAAAAAGAAGAAGGCCAGCTGAGCGCTGATATTCATCTCTCTGCCTCCTGACCGTGGATACCATGTGACCAGCTGCCTCATGCCCCATGCTGCGTGCCATGGTGGACTGCACCCTCAGACTCTATGCCAAAGTAATTCTTTCCTTCATTCAATTGTTTCTTGTCAGTTATTTTGCCGAACAATAAAAAAGCAGCTACTACAGTAAGCTGTCATCTGTAGAAAGTATCATTCTAAAAGGCTTCTCCAACCGCCGAAGGCCACAGCACACTGACCCAGGGACATCGTCAACAAGAATGACTTGATGCAACTGGTCCTTCTCCTTGGGAATCTGGACAAGAGTTTACCAGATACAGGATACTACTAACCTCTCAAGGATAGCCTTGACAGCAGTTCTAGTTCAAAATGATTGCGGCAAACTAGAAGACACAATGTCACAGCTGAGACTAGGAGTTGTTGCTGAGAGGTTGAGTGACTCTCAGATAGGCGAAGACCCTAAAGCTCCTAACTGAAAGAATTCTGGGATCAGAACGGCCTGAGGTAGGTTTTTGTCTGGAAACTGCAATTGTACCTGTTGCCGAGCTGGCTAAAGGCCTTCCTTTCTACCCCACCATTAGGGTTAGGTGGTATGTGAACAGCTAAGGAAAGATTACCAGTGCAACCAAGGTTACCAGCAGACAGGCAGGGCTTGTCCTTGACCTCGGGACATGGAATGGGCTTTAACTATGAGCATCTGAACCTAAAGTGAGATCTCTTCTTTTCTCAATCTCTCCACTGTCTGCCCTTTATCAGAATCCCTCATCCCTCCTAGGAGATGTCAGCAAGCACCAGGCCCATCAAACCCAGTGGGAGCTCCCCTTGGGTATCAGTATTGGGACTGGTGGTTCGTCTGTGTGTGCATGTGCGTGTGTGCATGCGTGTGTGTGTGTGTGTGTGAGAGAGAGAGAGAGAGAGCGAGAGAGCACAGGTATGTAGGTGTGTGTGCACATGGTATATCATACGTGGATGCATACGCATAGGGACTGAGATAACTCCCCAGTCTTCCCAGGATGACTCTGAGCTGGTGAGTCACTGGTGTATGGATCCAGATTCCCTGCTCTGAATACGTGCAGCCTCTCCCAGCCTGAATTTTCTTGTTTACCAGCTGAGTCTAACAAAGGATTGTGTAAGAGGCAAGCCAAGCAAAAGGAGGGTCTGCTTTGTCTATGTTTTACCGAGTAGACAATGACTGGCTCAATTGGTAATGCTCAGGGATCAGCCTGCTGGACTCGGCTGCTGCTTGCTTGCGAAGCTCTCTTTTCTTGGTTGGATTGCCTCTCTTGTTATTGCTACGTGAGTAGAAACATCATCGGATAACGTATTTTGATACTGAGTCCTGCTATCCAGAAGAGAACCTCAAACAGTGGAATGAGTCAGTATTGAGCGTGAGTCTCCAGAAAGCGCCGATAGCAACTGCTCCCAGTTCTGTTGCCATTGTTATGGTGTCTCCCTGGTACAACTTCCCTCTGGCAAGACATAGGCACTTTTCATCTCCCACTAAGGAGTCTCTTCCTTTTGGTCCATTGAGCCCTTAGCCTGTCTCAGTTGGCAGGGCAGTAATCCTCTAGACGTGGACCAAATCAGACATGCTATCTTATTAGACTACACCTTCTGAGGTTCATTGATTACCTGGATAAACGCACACACACACGCAAGCACGCACACACACACACACACACACACACACACACACACACACACACGCAAGCACACACACGCAAGCACGCGCGCGCACACACACACACACACACACACACACACACACACACACACACACACACACACATCCGGAGTTAGCAGAAGGACTCAATAAACACAGGGAAGGCACATCCAAAGGAGATTATCTGCTTGTAATTCCAATTCTGTCAATCATCTCTCAGGTGGGAAGGTCCTAAAAGCCTTAAATGTGCGTGTTTGCTTTTGAGCGATTGTGCAAGTGTTGACTGTGTTAGGGGAATGAGTAGGTGGGGTGGGTCTGGTATTTATATCAGTCCACAGTTTAGATGACCTGGGAGTAGCTTTCCCTATCACCACATTTAACACGTTCACGCAAAAGGTGCGGGGGCTGTTCTCCCCCCTCCCCTTGCGCCTCTCTCCCTCCATATAAGCCGGGCTGCCTCCAGCTAGCTTTTGCACACACACACGCTCCTCAGTGGCCCAGAGCAAACGAAGGCCAGCGGAGAATGAGCCTGTTTTTCTCTGAGTCAGCATGGCTCTCCTTGGCTGCCACTGCAGTGCTGGGGGGCATGATTCTCTGCAGATCCAAGGGCCCGGGGCGGCAGCTGCGCAGCCAGGTGCTGTGCCTTGCTGCCCTCTGGGGAGGTGCTTGTCTGCTCCACCTGTCCCTCCTCTGCAGCTTGCTCCTCTTGTCGCTGTCCTGCTTCTTCCTCTGTATGTGTTCATCCGATCAAGAATTGTTACCTGTGGATCAAAAGGCCGTGCTGGTGACAGGTAAGTGGTCGGCTGGCGTTGCTGTGGTTGTCGCTTGGAGCAGGACCCAACACCCTGCCTCGGTGGGATGTTGTTAGATTTGGCAGAATGTAAAAATAATACTTAGAGTGAATGACAGGCAGCTCACACCCAAGTGGTTTTCACTGTACCTTTTTATTTTTTATTTTGGTGTCCTTTTATTTGGAAATGTCTTGGAAGAAACTGGTAGTAAAACAGAAGTTGACAATTGGTCAGGGGCATCTATCTATACAATGAGTCTGTTAGCTTCCTAGAAATAAATATTAATAAGTAAAAATGGCATCATTTCATGTGTGTCGCTGTACTGGGACACGCCAGACTTCTTCAGGCTTAGCTGGGATTGGGTTCTGAATATTCGGAACATTCAGTTCATCCGGGCTCCAGGACAGCTCACCTCCCTATGTGTGGAAGGAAGGTGGCTGGGTTGGCTTCCGCATGGTGCTGAATGTCTCGGGACGCCACTGTGCTCTGCACCGCTGCTCTCACGAATCGCGAACCCCGTGTCCTGCTTGAACTTTTCCCCTACAAGTGTCGTTAGCGTGCTGGTGCTTCTTAATTAGATCGAGTTGGCAGTGTGTGCCCAAACCTAGTGGCTCATTAGTTGAGCTGCCAGCTTTTCGCTTGTTTGGTGTGTTATTCCACCATAAGCGTGAGGCCAAATTAGATTCCTTTGAGTTGTAAAACGGGTTTGTTGGGTGGTGAAGTTGGAGCTTAGAAAGGGCTGTAATTAGATTTCCCCAAAAGTTATCCTAACCCAGAAAGGCCCGAAAAGAAGAGGAAAGGTTATTAGTAGAGGAATCTTGTGAGGGGGTGGTCACCCCCGTGTTAGGTGATCATCACCTCCGGCTGTGGCCCCTGGGTGTGGTTTGGAGAAAATCACAGGTTTGGCAATTCACTGAGACACAGGCTCTAAAGTTTCCATCTCTTTTTCTATTTTTACCTTTTACCTTAAACCCAGTAACAAAATTCTGTCTTCACTTGAGCACAGTTTGGTTCTTGCTGGGATGTGGGGGTGCAGGAGATGCGCTCCCGCACGAGAGTTTAAAAGCAAACAATGCTGTCAATCAGTGAGATATTCACCTGGTGGATAACTGGTGTCACCTGGAAGCATGCATCTGAGGTTCACTTGAATTTTCAGATGGCTGATGGCTGGGAAGAAGGTAGTGCAGAGAATCATGGTTTGAGTTTGTATAGGAGCAACCACCCAATGGTTCCGGAATCATTCTAGGTCAAATGTAACTGTTGTATTTCCCAGTTGCAGGAAAGAATACAAGAACGTTTAAGAACACTGGAGATATTTCTGTCTCTGTCTGCCTGCCTCTGTCTCTCTGGGAACGATCAGAGGTTGATCTTGGGTGTCTCCGTCAGTTTCTCTCTGTCTTACTGGTTAGCTAGACTGACTTGAAAGCAAGCCCCAGAGATCCTCTCGCCTTTGGCTTCCTCCGTGAGTGGATGACAACATTTCCTACCATGACCAGCTTTTTACAGGAGTGCTAGAGAGTTGACCTCAGGTTCTCATGCTTAAACAAGTCCTTTACCCACCAAGTTATCCCCAGCCCCAGCAAAAATAGTTACGGCATCCTGCCAGTCAAAGGATCTCCTGGAAGTACAGACTCTCCAGGAGATCAATTCAGGGTTTAACCCTTCTGGGGTTGACCTAGGAGAGGGGATGACTCCCACAAAACCCAAGGTAGACAAGAAAACAGAAATCTACTCCCATGTGTCCTCTCAACAGCTAAATTAAGTGAGCAGCACAACCCCATGACTAAGTCCTAAGAAGTTCTTTGGAATGTTAGAGTAGTACTAAGGACGTTTGAGAGGGATGAAAATGTCATTTTCTGTCATCTGCACAATGGATGCACACGTTTGGTACTGCTCCTGGATAGGTTCAAGATCTTTACTAAATGGAAACATTTGGGCCTGGGGTTAGAGTTCAGGGGTAGAAGAACTTGCCTTGCTTGTGCTAAGGTCAGAGTTCAATCCCCAGCACCTCAAATGAAACCGAATGAGCACAAAACCAAAAAAACTGAACCAAACCAAAACTACAGCAACAACAAAAAACAACCAACCAACCAACCAAAAAACAACCCCCCCTCAAAAAAAAAAAACAAACCCAGAAGCTTCAAAACAAATGGACAAAGTTAAAATGGGTTTTTGGCAGCAAACTATATGTGCATGTTGGGGGTACGTGTGCTTGAGTGTAGTTGCCCTAGGACACCAGAGGGCTTGTCAGATCCCCTGAGTCTAGAGTTGTATGTGGTTGTGACCTGATGCGGGTTGTGTGAACTGATCGCCAGTCCTCTGGTACTCTAACTTTTGAACCATCTCTGCAGCCCTAATTTTTAAAATTACGTGTGTGTGCGCGCGCGCGCGTGTGTGTACCACAGTGCACATGTTGAGATCAGTAAGCAACTTTGGGAGTCAGCTATCTCCTTCCACCACAGAGGTTCAGGGGCTTGAACTCAGGTTTTTAAGCTTGTTGACAAGCACCTTTACTTGCTGAACCATCTCACTGGCTCCAAACAATCTACAAACAAACCAACCAACCAACAAGAAGATTCCCTGGGTTAAAAATCACTGTTTCAGGCAGTCTTGAAGTTTAGTAGGGGCAGACTAGAGGAAGGAAAGGGACAGGATGTGGAAAGCCACAGGTTTTATTCCTTTATTTGAAACTGCTCTTCAAGAAGTGATGTTGGGGGGGTGGGTGGCTGCAGAGATGGCTCAGTGGTTTAGAACAAGACTTCCTGCAGGGGACCTGCGCTTGATCCTGCGTGGAATGCCTCACAACTGCCTGTAACTCCAGCTTCAGGGCACATGTGACGTCCTCTTCTGGATTCCACAGTCACCTGAAGGCACATGCACATACCCACACACTTACACGTAATTAAAAATAAGAAAAATATAATTTGGAAAGAAATAACCTGACAGGTGAGGATGCAGCTTAGTGGTTGAGTGCCGGCCTAGCATCCAGAGTACTTAAAATTAATCCCTAACCATGCAAACCAAACCAAACTGAGAGGACTGGACTGTGTAGACAGAAATCCAAACCACGCTCTTGCGCCATATGAGTTAAGACAGTCACATTTCCAAAGCAGCCAAAAATCTATGGTCCCTCCTTCGAGTGTAACAATATACAGCCATGAAAGGTGACAATCCCAAGAGGAGTGTTGCTATGCGGGAAACTACTCAGGCTACAGGAAGACGTGAGTGAGCTGAGTGTCTGGATCACGCTGCATGCTTTTCAGTCAGGCTGCAGCTGGCGGGAAAACTATGGTAAAAGATTGACGGGAAAGGATTTTGTAAAATAGCCCTGTACATGAAGGAAAGGTTTCACAAAGGGTTGGAGCAATGCACACAGTTGCTTTTCATGATGTCAGACTTTTTAAGGCATAAAAATATTTAAAGGAGAGTCAAGACACGGTGGGAGCTGCCTATAATCTTAGCAAGGGAGTTCAAGATCGTCCTTGGATAGGTAACAAATATGAGGTCAGCTTACATAAGACGCTGTCTCAAATCAACAAAAAATTGAAAAGAAGTTGTGACTGGTGGTGCAGGCGTGTAATCCCAACTATTTGGGATGCTGAGGCAGGGGGACTACAAGTTTAACAAACCTTACCTCAAAATAAAAAGTTGAAAAGAGCTGGGAATGTAGCTGAGACCCAAGCTTCAATTCCTAGTGCTAAAAACAGGGAAGGAAAGGATAAACTGTAGCTCTTTCTGGAGAGGTAACACTAAATAGAACTTAGCTTCTGTGTAATTATGGTTCTAAGTGAGAGACAATTACAAATGCAACTTTGAAGAATACCTTGTCCCTCTTCAAGTCCTTCATTTTGTCATGATGGTCAAAGCTACTTTGCCTCTGAAGTAATCTAGTTATATTAGGCGTGCCTAGAATGTTTGAATGTGTTTTGTCTCTAAGGTATCCTGAAACGATAAGGATCATTTGAGTTTTTAAATGACTGTAAAATTAACGAAGAGAAGGTCAGTATGATTGCAAAAACACCTCAAGCACCAAAAGATGGAGAAACATTTGAAGCTGGCTTATGGCTGGGTTTGGCATCTACTTCACTTGAGGATGGGATTCTGAGAGGACAAACCCTGAGGCAAAATTTAGGAAGGTTTCCAAGGAACGAAGCAGACAGGGAAGGTGTCAGGTCAAATGATGAAGTCCTCTGAGGGTCACTTCCTCTTGGTCACCCTGGACAGATGTGAGTCACATCTCGGAGCCGCCTAGACAGGCTATCAGGGAGCTGTAGTATTTGACATCACCATGCTGTGAGTCATTAGATAAGGATAGTGCTGGCCCTTACCATTTAGCTTCTCAGCACTTCCGGCTCCAGTGGTCGCTAGTGGTGACTCTAAGACCCTAGAGGCGGCCCTCAGACTTGGGGAGTTGTACCACGAACCCATGTGCACACACAAATGGTCAAGAGCTGTAGGAATGTCCGTCACAAGCCTGTTTTGACCCATGTGTCTTTGGGCCTCTGTTAGCAGCTTCTGAATTTCCAGTCTTCTGCTGTAGACTGGAAATATTCCTTAGCCACATGCAGCAGACTCTCCCAGATGGAGGTAGCGGGGGTCAGGGAGAGTGATGGAATTGAGTACAAGGCTGGGCAGAAGTAGGCCGGAGGGGTGGCCAGGAAGAAGAAAAACAGGAAAAACCAACAAAGCAAAAGGAAAGGATGACATGTGGACTGAGAGGAGCAGTCTTTTATCTAGTCAGAGTGTGTGTGTGTGCATGCGTGTGTGTGTGTGTGTGTATCTATGTGCATACCACGTATGTACAGGTTTCCAACAGAAGGCAGAAGAGGGCATCAGATTCTCCAGAATGGGAGTTATAAATGGCTATGAACATACTGACCTGGTGCTGGGAACCAGACTGGGGTCCTCTAGAAGAGCAGCCAGTGCTCTTAATTCCTGAGCCATCTCTCCAGTCCTTCAATAAATATTTACCGAGAATGCAATGCAATTTCCAGGAGCAATGGGGCAGAAGATTTAGAAAGGCATACAATCTGCCCTCCTCCTAATCCTTGACCTTGGACCTACTTGGGCTGGGGACCTCCCCGCCCCACACCTCCTGATGTGAGGGTGTGTCAGCTCAGATTCTCTGGCCTTGGTGGCAGAAGTGCAGGCAACTTTGATTTTCACCTTCATGGCTCTCAGCAGCCAGCCATGCCTTTCTTATCCACTGTGACTGTCCCCTGCTGATTCGGTATCTGTGAAAGTAGGAGGCCTTAACATGCAGTGGACGGACGTGGCTGCACCAGACGGTGCCTAGGAGATGGGCATAGGGGGCACCATCAGGAGGATACCCATGGTGTTTTGCAGCCCCCCCCCAATGGGGCGTGGGAGGGAAGCTGGGGGAGACTTGAGAAAGGCGAAGGGAGAATCCTTAAGAATCCAAGGTGGCTTTCTAGAGTATTCTAAACTGCTTGGCTAAGTAGCTCCATGCATACAGCTGGCTCTCCAGAAAGCTCGTTGTATTAGGTATTTTCGAATTGAAAATTTCGAAACTTGGTACAATACAAGATGGATCAAGAAGGAGACGTAGATTTATTTTAAGTAAAGATCTTTATTTTCTGCTCCCCACTGAAGGGTTCAAAACTTGGTGTCATCTTCTAGGAGTTACTGGACAGTCCAGTGGAGGTCCTAAAAGTTGAACACTCTTGGTGTCTGTCATCTTGAAATTTGGGCTCTTTTGAATTAAAAAATAGACTATTAAAAGGTATAACATGAACTAAAGAGAGAATAAAGGTCTGTGCTCAGAGCTTCCTAAGTTCTTTGGTGTGTGCAGCACTGGGAATTGAGCCCAGGGCATCATGCTAGAGAAGTACTTTACCCCTGAGCCACACTCTAAACCACACCCCTAAGCCTGCAGTTTATTAGGCATTATAGCTACTTTTGTTTTTTAAATGGGAGTGAGGAATAGTCTCAGAGCCAAACCTGCCTAATTCATTGAAAGCTGCCTGAAGGCAAGATGAAGGTCTCTTCTAAGGTTGAGCCCTACACAAGGACAATGAGGGAAGAATGTGAATGAATTGCCCCACACTGGTGAAATGTCCCCCTCCCTTTTGTGAAAGTATTGCCCAGTTTGACCACTTACTTAGGTACTTACACACTGGCTCTTTCTGCTGGGGTCACCTGCACAGAAAGGGCAGTGTGACACAGCCTAGCTCTTGGAGGTCCATTGTTCTGTGGTGACTTCATTGTTGGTCTGTTCCAGACGAGACTTTGTGTGGGCTTGGTCATAAGCACGTTCTTACTTACCCAGGTTGGGACAGGAATAGAAGCTCCTTCCTTTGTCCCCCACCAGGCTCTGAAGATGCCCTGCATGGTTGATGGGGCTTTCCTAATTACCCGAGTTGGATTTCTGCTCTAGATCTGCCAATCATATTCCCCTTCCAGGAGTGGTGGCCTCTGCCTACCCAGACCCTGCATTTTTGTGTGTTTCCTACTCCTCTGCCCCTTGACTCTTTGAGGTTCTTTCAACTTCCTCTGAGGTAATCTCGATGGCTCTGTCCTTTGTCCTCTAATTTTCCTGGATTCTCTACTACAGAGTGAAGCCTCATTAGGCTGTATCCTCAATGCTGGTCAAGCTACAGCTCTGTGAATGCGATGTTGTGTCTTTGGAGGTCGCATGACCTAATTACGCCTCTATGACCACCCTCTAAACCCAAGGTAGTACATCTAGCAGTAACATTTCTTTGTAGGAAGTCTTTCTATTCCTTTGTATCAACTCTCTACAGTTTCCAGAATCTCCTCCGTTCTGTTCCATTTTCTCCAACCCATTCCTTTGCGATGTCAATTCAGAATTCTAAGTATGTGCCCTCTTGTTATGAAGCATAAGAACAAAATGAGATGAAGCCACACAGGGTCAATGTGTAGTTTCCATCAATCGATCTCCACATGCAGGACGCTGCTGTTCTGTTTGGTGGGAGCCATTCACAGCCTTTCTTCCTACTGAGTAAAGTCTAAAAGCAGTGGTGAGGGGCTGAACAGGCTGGTGGATCGAGATGTGAGCCCTGGTCCTGAGGGGAGCACTGGAGTGCTTCTCTATGGCATGTGGCATTGCCATGCCCAGTGAAAGCAGGGTGGAAAAGTCACAGGGTTTGCTCATAGGGTGGGGCTTAGCCTGGTCAGCTAGGAGATCATGAGCCAGAGAGGAGGGCTTCTATATGGCCCTCTGTGATCTCCGAGTTTCCTCCTCAGCCCCAGTTGTTTCTTCAGTGTTACCTTTTCAGTTCTCTGCTAGAGAGAAAGAAGAATTTTGCTCCAGGCAAGTCACTCCCATCCAGTTCTTTCTGTCAGCTTGCCACGTCCACTTCCCAGAGGCAGGAGAGGGAGGAGCCAGGGGGCAGATAGGAGTGTCACAACCATATATGTCCTCCACATTGCAGAGTACATAACACCCAGGGAAGGAGTGTTTCTCCTTCACTTTAGGTTCCGAAAGCTAACGGAGGATGACTTGTGTAAGAATGACCCAGTGTGGTTGGACTGTAAACACAAAGGGAAACAATGGCAGCATAGCTCCCCTCTCTCTCCCCACACATCTAAATCTCGACTGATAAGACCCACAACACATTCATGGAGATTGCTCACTCCCTGTGGGCTCTTAAGCAATTGGCTTCACCTGTCTGAGTTACTTTTTCTTGTGTAGGAACTAGGGTTGCTTTCTTTTCTACAGATTAAGCAGTTATGAATACATACTGCCAAAGAGTACCGATCAGATGATTTATACAGTGATAGCACCCTACGCCCTTTCTATGCTTCTGCAGCCCAATCGAGCCCTTTTGACCAAGGAGGATGGGAGCAATGGGAGCTTGACTGGGTTACACTCATTAACGCTGCTTCCATATTGACTCCATTCACCGCTGCCCTGATCCTTCATTCTCTCGCATCCCGGCCATTCCTTGGACAGCAAGCTCTCTCTGTAGCTAACTTGTTTCTTCAGCTCTTAGATCTTTTACTTGAAGATGCTTTTCTTACACGTCCAGGGTTTAGATCCCTGGCTTGGTGCTGTGTCTCCCTCTGGCTGTTTTCTTTTTAAGCCCTGGTTCATTTGAGAGCTCCTGAGTGAGCATGTCGCATGTACAGGAGAGGATGAATGGGCTGAGAGAGAACTCTGGGTTCCATCCTTGCATCTAGAGCACTCACCAGAGAGGCCTGCTTCAGTGAAGGCCACGGCAAGAAGGCCCAGGGTAAGGCCAATGTGTACTGGGACGACAGGGACGTGCTGAGAATGCCCGGGGAAGAAGGAAGGAACAAGATGGCCAATTCACTCCAGGGACCAAGCTGAGAAGAAGACATCTGGGGAAAGGGAGACATTTTGGAACTGGTGATTTGGACCCCAGGGGAAGGACCTGAGTACGGCCAAGGGACTGAGACCATGGATGAAGTGGAAGAAGATGAGGCAGGAGCTGTGGGCTTCTCTGCTTTTGTTCTGTTCACCTTGCAGTACAAAGCTATGGCTCAGAAGGGCAGTGTGTTTACAGAATGTGTCTTCACTCATTCCTGGCTATGAGCTATTAGGAGAATGAAGTGAAGTAGCGTGTCCCACATGCTTGGGAAAGTGCCTGGCCCCGCCACACATGCTCAGAGAACCCTATCATAGGAAATCAGACTATACAAAGGATGGTAAGGTGCTGAGAGACAGAGACACAGAGAGAACAGAGTCGTAGAAACAGAGAGAGAGAGAACAAAAGCATCAGCTATTTTCTGGGCTAAGAGAGGTAGCCTCTTGCTCTTACCATTCTCTTCCTGCCAAGGTCAGTTAGGGCATCCCTGGTTTGCTCGCTCTCCACCTGGTTCAACATTCTCAGAGTACTGGCTTATCCTTATCTTTCCTATGGAGCACCCATTATGAACTTGGGGGACGTTTGGTTCCCAAGGGAATACTTGGTAACTGAGACGCTCGGGGACATGCCACATCTAGTGATAAGACTGGACCACTGCTGGAACCTCTGACAGCAGCCAGGAGTAGTCCCCATGACAAAGAACAATGTGATACTGTTATCAACAGCTTTGAGGTTGAGACGTTTTGACCTATAGCCTATGAGCCTTGTCCGAGGGGCCACGGCACGCGCACGGATCGTGGGATCCCGAGGAGCCAGGAATAAAGCAATGCTGTGATGGGCACCCAAATGTAACAAGGAAAGTGGTGCCCAACTGACCTCAAAGAACAGACTCTGGGCAGCTTCAGCTTTGAGTGCTCTATGGCGCAGGGTACTGGGAGGCTTGGAAAGCACGTTCACAAGTTGAGTGTGGTGGCCCATGCCCATCATCCCATCATCCCAGAGGACGAGGCAGGACAATTGCTTGTGATCTGAGGTCAACCTGAATTAGAGTAGTTCAAGGCAGTCTGGGCTGCCCAGTGAGATTCTGTAGAAAGAAGGAAAAAGAAAGAGAGAGAGAGGGGGAAAGAGAAAGAAAGGAAAAGAAAAGAAGGAAGGAAGGAAGGAAGGAAGAAAAGTAACTAGAAGATGGGAGGCATGTTGAAGCCATGAGGCTTCACTGGAGTTTAGCATTGCTATAGACAAGACCATCTGAGAATGGTTGGTCTGGACTGCAGGTGACACCAGAGCACACAAGACTGTTTGGACAGAATTCAGCCAAGAGCTGAAGCAGGACACAGAATTAAACAGCCAGGAAACAGGAATGCCTCCTCTGGAATCACATAAAGACGAGCTTCTCAGCCCACGGTGGACCCCTGAGCAGATTGCGGTCATCAACGGCTCAAGCCGGTTGGATGTCGAGCCCCCCCTCAGTGTTAGACCAGAGGTTCTCAACCTGTGGGTCACAACTCCTCTGCGGGTGGCATGTCAGATACCCTGCATATCAGATATTTACATTATGACTCGTAACAGTAGCCACATTATAGTCACGAAGTAGCAACGGAATAACTTTACGGTTGGGTTTTAAAGGGTCAAAGCATTAGGAAGGTTGAGGACCACTGTGTTAGAGTCACTGCGTGGAGGTTGGTGTTTAAGTTTTCTTGTGCTTGGGTACACTCTAAGAATTCCAGCTTACCTGGTCTCAGGTGTGTCTAAACATTGCTTTTTTTTTTCCTTCAAAACCCCGATAGTAATTAAAGAGAACGTTAGATTTGCACTGAGAACACAGCAGTGCTTAAAGTCCTGGACAAAGCCGCTCCACTCCATAACACCACGCACCCCCAATTTTACTGGATAGGTCCAGCTGTTTATCTGTGAGGCTGAGGTCTTGATTTGAGGTCCTTCCTCTCATGGCTAGTCTTAACTGTCAACTTGATAAATCTAGAATTACCTGGCAGATGGGCCTCTGGGAGATTATCTTGGCAGGTCATCTTGGACTGTATTAAAAGGAGAACTTAAACTGAGCAGTTGGGCACATTCATTACTTCCTGTTCCTTGTCTGTAGATGTAATGTGACCAGAGGCTTCAAGCTCCTGCTGCCTTAACATCCTCACCATAGGCCATGCATTGGAATCTAGAGCCAAGGTCAACCCTTCCTCCTCTAGCTTGCTTTGGCTGAGGTCTTTTGACACGGCATATTGGTGGCTTTTCTGATGCTATAATAAAATGTCCTGACCGAAAGCAACTTCTAGAAGAGTTTATTTGGACTTACAGTTCCAGAAGGTTAGAGTCCATCCCGGTGGGGAGGCAGAGCAGCGAGTGGCAGGCATGGAGGCTGGAGCAAGAAGCTGAGTGCTCACGCCTCAACCGCAAGCGTGAAGCAGAGTGCAGACTGGCAGGAGGGGGAGGCTTTGAACTCTCAAAGCTTGCTGTCAGTGACACACTTCCTCCAGCAAGGCCATAACTTCCCAAACCTCTCCAGACAGCACCACCAACCGGGGACCAAGTATTCAAATACCAGAGCCTATGAGGGACGTTTTGAATTCAGATGGCCACAAAGAGAGACAGGGAAAGAAACTAAGATAGTCCCTCAATCAGCTTTTGATTAGGGCTCCCTACAGAGTGGGCCTTGATACCCAGTTACCTCAGTCCCTGTTGTTGTTCATTCCCGGGTTGTAACCATTACCCTCCCCCCAACGCACCTAGGTTCACTTTTGCTGTCTACCTTCACTGCTTTTGGTCTAGCCTGCCCTTCCCCCATGCTCCCTGCTGATCTTTAGAATCCTATAGTGGCCTCTTTAACAGGTCCTGTGTAGAGCACCAATGGTGTCTTCTGTCAAGAAGTGTCCATGATCAGAATCCCCCCCCCTTACCTTACCTTTCCTTCGTGTCTTTCATTGGGGTTTGCCTTTGCCAAGGGCAACCACACTGTCTTGAGGCTCTGGCACTAAAGCCAGTGTGCGCTGCCCCTTTCACCTCCAGTGTTTCCTCATCCCTTAGAGCGCTGACTTCCCTACCTTCCTATCTTCTTCAGAATCAGGGTTTCTCAACCTTGGCAGTATGGACATCTTGAGCTGGAAAATGCTTCGTTCTTGAGTTGCTCACAGCATCCTTCCCTTGGGTTCTCTGGGGGCACAGTAGCACCCTACTCCCTCGTGGAGACTATCAAAGAGTCTCCAGATGACGCACAGTGGTTTCAGATTAACGCCAGTGGAGACCTAATGGCTTAAGTGTCACCTCCTTGAAGAAGCATCCTTTGATCTCTAGGTGTCAAACCTCTTGCTTTCTCTCTTTCCATACACACCCTGTTGATTACGGTTGCAGGACTTTGCTCAACTTTAAAATAACACAATGGACAGCTAGGAAGTGCCAGTGGCCCACACCACGTGACTACCTCGACTCCTTCATTCTGTTCTCTAAGGACAACGTTGAACACACCTCCCATTCTAGTTTCATTTTGGTTGCTATGGTGAAACATTTCTGTTGCTATGGTAAAACAAAAGAAACGTGGGGGGAAGAAAGGGTTTATTTGCATTAAACTTCAGGTCACAGTCGCTGAGGTCACCACCCATCCCGGAGGAAAGTCGAGGCAGGAATTCAAGACAGCAACTGGAAGCAGAAACCGTGGAGGAGTATCCCTTGTTGACTTTCTGGTTCACTCAGGTTTCTATTCAGCTGACTTCCTTATAGAGCTCAGAACCACCTGCTCAGGGACCTACGCTGCTCACAGTGGGCTGGGTGCCCTTCCATCATTTAACTGTCAAGACAATCCCCAACAGACATGCTCACCGACCCACCTGATGAGGACAATTACTCCACAGAGGCTGTTCAGGGAAATGATTGGAGACTGTGTCACGCTGGCTGTTAACGCTAATTAAGACACTTCCTGACACACTGGGTACTCAGAACTGGGCACCAAGTTAACACGGACACACATAAATGAATGGCCTGGCACACAGAGGCATCTGAGTGGTCAGGTACACTTACCAGGTGATAATGGTGTTCTACTACAGCACGAAGAGCAAGTCACAGAGTTCCAGTTTCATAGTTCCGCCACTTACACCGGGGGCATGGCCTGGCACCACTTAAATAACAGTGTGGAGACTCTCCATTCATCTGCAGTGTGGAGATGGTGCCCTTGAGAGTGTGCCTAGCTGATTAGTCTTCTCTGCTGGCTCCCAGACCTCAGGTGGTTTGGCTGAGCCTCCTTCTGCTCTTCGCCTTGGCTTGCCAGTGCCAGGGGCAGGCTCACACTGTCCCCTCAGTGCTGTGTACACAGAGTGCCACGCTTAGAACAGATCCTCAGGAAATGCCCTTGGTGCAACATAAGCAGGGATCAAGTCATATTTGTAATTTAATGGCATCATGAAGCTGTCAGTTGAGGCAATTCTCATGGGACTGGTCCTGGGAAAAGAGACCAGCGTCAAGTCCGCCTGTGAGGAGCCTGGGTCTGGAGAGGTCACATAGATTTAGGTTCTCCCACGAGGACACTTGGGATTCTTGCAGAACGGTGGGAAGCCAGGGCAAGATCTTTCTGGCTGGCTGTTTTCTTCTTCTACATCAGCTTGTGTGAATGGTAACTAGTGAATTTACCATCTGCCCACCTCTTAGACGCAGGGTAACCTCCCTCCTTGGGACAGGACAAAGAGAACTTCAAGAATCTAAAATTCTGATGAGGGGTGAAAGTAAGAAGAGCTACCAGGGGTTTCCAACTTGCTCAAGATATAACTCTCCCGGGTGTCTTCCATCTCCCTTGAGTTCTTCTTCGTGTCCAGAAACCCAGCCAAGGAGCCCAGTGCCTCAGACATGCTCCCCCCTAGGTGGGCTCATCCAACTCCCCCTTGGCCAGTAAGTGGCAGAGCTGGGGTCTGAATTGAGGCCCTCATTTTCTCTCTCGTTTTTATGCTTCAAGTTCATAATGCCTCGAAAGTCGCCCCATCCCCTTAGCTTTCATGAACTTTGTAGTCCACCAGGATTCCATGTGGTAGGGAGGGTAAGGTCTACTCATCCCCTAGGGCTGATTCTGTAATAAGGTGCACAATGGGTTTC
>PVIU01029706.1:0-17172 GCA_004026605.1 Ondatra zibethicus
TTGCATGCAAATGGATGGAAATAGAAAACGCTATCCTGAGTGAGGTAACCCAAACCCAGAAAGATGATTATGAAATTTCATCCGATGGATGGAGATAGAGACAGAGATCCACATTCACATCAGAGCAATGGATTGAACCCCCAAGGTGCAGTTGAAGAGCAGAAGGTGGGAGAAGATGAGTAAGGAAGTTAGGACCGTGAGGGGCTGGTCCACCTACTGAGACAGTGTGCCTGAACTAATGGGAGCACACCAATCCACCTGGATTGGGACTGAATGAGCATATGATCAAACCAGACTCTCTGAATGTGGCGGCGAAAGTTGGCAGATGGAGAACCCATCAACAATGACACCAGGACCTATCTCTTCTGCATGTATTATCTTTTTGGGAACCGAGGCCTTTTGGATGTACTCCTTCCTAGGCCGGGAGGGAGGAGGGGTGGGCCTTGGACTTCCAACAGGGCAGGGCACCATGCCCTCTTTCAAGGAAGAAGGGAGAGGGAGGAGGGGTTGGGGGGTAGCGGGAGGGAACTGGAAGAAGGGGAAGAAATGTAAAAATTTTATTTCTTTAATTATGTTTTTGAATGGGAAAAATAAAACAAAACAATGTAAACAAAAAAAATATAGGTTGAGTATGCCTTATCTAGAATGCTTGAAATCAGGAGTTCTAGAGTTAAATTTAAAAAAATTTGGAACTTTTATACACACATACCATATAAATTTGTGTTTGTATGATGTATGTATGTGTGTGTGTGTATGTATGTATGTATATATGTTTGTGTGTATGTATGATGTTTCTTGGGGGTGGAAACCAAGCCTAGAAACAAAACCGACTTATTTTACGTACACCTTCTGCACATAGCCTGGTGGTAATTTCATTCAGCATTTTGACATTTTGTGCTTGAAACAAAGTTTTATGGTGCATGAATCTCTACATTGGTGTTGGAAGCATTTCTGAGTTATAGGGAATGTCAGAGTTCTCAGAGTTTGGATTAGGGGTGCTTGCCCAATCTGTTGTTTGCATTATGGTTAGTTTAAGTGCACGTTTAACTTTCAGAAGTAGAGACAGATGAAATCACAGATGAAATGGTAAAACAATTTTTTTTCTAAAATAATCTACACCATGGGGAAATGGGTGTAGAATTAAATAGGATTAGTCATGCATTTATAAACACTGGAACTGGGAATTGGTTTGTTGGCTTAGTGTTCTGTTTTCTTTACTGTTACAAGTTGAACATTCCTTTTGAAATTACTAGAAGCACAGATAGATTTACATTTTAGTACAATAATCTCAAGAAAAACTTATCCATAAGTATCACCTACATTCTTTGGCTTTTACTATTTGTCTTAGTTAGGGTTTCTATTGCTGTGAAGAGACACTATGACCACACAACTCTTCTAAAGGAAAACAGTTGTGGGTTGGTTCACAGTTCAGAGGTTTAGTCCATTATTGTCACAGTGGGAAGCATGGCACTCCCAGGCAGACATGGTGCTGGAGAAGGGCTGAGAGTTCTACATTTGGATTCTCAAGAAACAAGAATGAAGAGTGAGCCACTGGGCCTATGCAAGTTTTAAAACCTCAAAGTGCCCCACCCCACCCCATGACACATTTCTTCCAAAAAGGCCACACCTCCCAACAGTGCCACTCCCTGTGAGCCAATGGGGGCCATTTTTATCAAAACCACCATACTATTGTATACATTTATGAACAAATAGGCCTTACTACAATATACAGGGGAGATGGGCAATAGATGTTAGAAAGCTAGGGAAAGTGCATCTTCTATGGATATGCTTTGGCTACTGGGTGGCTTAAATAGAAATATGTTCCTCATAATTCGGTTTAAGCTCAAAGACATGGATTATACATAGATCAGAGGTTTCAGGTCAAAGGCGGTAGCAGGGCCATGCTCCCTGTGAGGCTCCAGGGAAGTATTTGGTCAAAGCTCCTTGTTTTCTAATAATTTATTAGTTTTTAATTAGTCTTTAAAATAATGACACACATGTACCATTATACTTCTAGTTGACTCCCCTCCCTTGCTGTCCTTCCCAGTGTTCTGTGCTCTACATCTGACTGGTTTAGTTTTCCTTTCAAACAATCCCCTCTTATGCTTTCATGTTACCTGTATCTCATCATCCTTTCTTCCCCGCCATGCTCTTAAGATCTCTTCTTCACCTTTCAGGATCCATATGTATATATTTAATTATACATTTTGTATATGGTAGATATTTATATACCATATACATTTATCTTTAAATATGATACTGATATTTATCTTTCTGAGCTTGGATGGATGTGGCTCATTCAAACACTGCAGTGTGTATGTGCGTTTGTGTGTGTGTGCATGTGTGTTTGGTGTGTACATGTGTGTGGGCATGCACGTGAAGGTGGGAGGCCAACTTTGGAGCCTGTTCTCTCCTTCTAACTTTATGTGGGTTCCAGGAATCACATTTAGGTTGCTTGACTTTTGAGTTGGTGGTTTGAGTCCGAATGTTCCCCAGAGGCTCAGGCACTTGAACAGCTGGATCTTCAGCTGGTAGCACTGTCTGGGAGGCTGTGCAGCCTTTAGGAGGTGGAGCCTTGCTGGAGGAAGTGTGTCGTCACTATGGCTGGCCTTTGAGGGTTTAGAGCCTTGCCTCACTTCTACTTCACTTTTTCTGCTCTGTGTTTGAGGTTAAAGATGCGGTCTCACGACTTCCTGCTCTGGCTACCTGTTGCCTTGCCTCCCTCACCATTGCGGACTTCCCTTCTAGAACCATAATCCAAAATAAACGTTTCTTCCTAAGTAGCTTTTGATCATGATGTTTTACTCACACCAATGAAAAGTAATCAACACAGACACAAATAATAC
Source organism: Ondatra zibethicus (assembly GCA_004026605.1). Lineage (NCBI taxonomy): Eukaryota > Metazoa > Chordata > Mammalia > Rodentia > Cricetidae > Ondatra > Ondatra zibethicus. The sequence continues at coordinate 2,847 of PVIU01029706.1, forward strand.
ATTTTGAAAAGATTTATTTATTTAATTTTATGTACACAAATGTTTTCTCTGCATGTATGTAAGTACATCATATGCCTGGTACCTGCAGAGGCCAGAATAGAGTATTAGGTCCTGAAGCTATAGTTATAGAAGACACTGTGTGGGTGCTGGGAACTGAATTTGGATCCTTTGCAAGTCTAGCAAGTGCTCTCAACTGCTGAGCCATCTCTCTATCCCCTAAAACAGTAAGTTAAAAAGTATATATATGTTTATATATTGAGCAACACCCAAAATTCACTTACATATTCACCTGTGTACCCACATGAGCAACACACACATAATTAAAAAATACAAGGAAAAAGAAAACTGGTGATAAAAATACAAACAATAAATTATAGAAAAGACAGAAGAAAGTAATAAAAAAAATGGATCAAAAGTTCCTGTGGTTAAGATGCCTGGCTTGGAGATGGTTCTTTCTAGTCCATGTGCCAATCATGGCAGAAGCAGACACCCATCCTGTGATCCCGGTGGTGTGATTAATGTCTCAGCTACAGCAAGCCCTTCTCTGCCTCCAGCTCTGGTTGTGTTAGTTGTGAGTTCATCTAGGCTGGAGGTCTCTAGTGTGTATACCTGAGAATCTGTCAGGTGTCCGAGCCACAGTGCATACATACTAAGAATGGGCAGGTGAGTGTTTGTCACTGTTCATTTTGTCATCTCAGAACTGGCCATTTCTACAAATCTCGTTGACCACAGTGCCTTCTACTCTCCATCACAGCCCATGGGCCCCTGCTCAGACTTTTCATTGGAATCAATGACTCCCTGCAGCCAGGGTTCGTCGTTCTTTCTTTCTTTCTTTCTTTCTTTCTTTCTTTCTTTCTTTCTTTCTTTCTTTCTTTCTTTCTTTCTTTCTTTCTTTCGATGGTCTCATCCATCTATTCAATGCAAAGGACGGTGCTCATGGAAACCATGAATTTTGATCGTTCCTGCTTTCTGCTTCCCAGTGCAGTTTAGATCCTAAGGACTGGACCCTTGGCAAGATGGCTCCTGGTTGTTATGTTCTGGGACTTCTGGGTTGAATTCCTCGACAGTTTGCTTGGCATACAGATGGAGTCTCTCCAAATCCAAGTTCCTGAAGTGTGTCTGAAGCTTATAAGAACTGAGGGCTTGCCAGCTGTTAGGACTGCTGGTCTACACAGGACTGCTGGTCCACAGATTTTTATCAGTGCTGATGTCCCCAGCTCGACTTATGCAGGCAGCCTGTGCCATGACTTGGTTTCTGCTTTTCTCTGGGTTGTCCTTCAAACTCTCCTGCTGTGTCTAGCCCCCCCCCCCACTTCTCTGTTGACTGTCAAAGTTCTTCATTACATTGTCTGCTGACAATATGAATTTTTCTCTACTGTTGACTGACTCTCTTCTCACCCACAGAGTCAAGTAATGGACATTGAATGATTGTCTGAAGAACCTGAGGTTTCTGAGGTTAGGAGATGCTAAGTGGGAGAACTCTTAGATATCCCTGCTCACCCCTGCACCACATTACCTGGTTAATACAAAATAATTCCTATCTGTGGTTTATATAGAGAGGTTTGTACATAGAGGTCTATACAGAAGGAGTACGATGTTTGATCTTTATGCCACCCTTTCTGGATTTGGAAACACATAGGGAAAATGCATCTGGCTATGTTGTTGAGGGTGTTTCTAGAAGACTGAACTGAGAAGGGAAGACAGACTCTGATTGTAGTAGCATTAGGTTCTCAGAACAAGATAAAAAAGTATCGCTATACAGCTGTGGAAGCGAAGGATGATAGGAAGAAAGAACCAAAGACATTCCGTGTGATATTTACCATCCTGGAGTGTTCAGGTTATAAGCTTCCCCACATTCAAGAGGCTCTTAAACTCTCTAATTGCTCATTTATCTGATGGTAGAAAATCAGTCCCCACAGATCCAGACTGATGGATAAATAGCTTGACAAGGATGTATTCAAAATGATAAACTAACACGCTATGCCTTCTCTTAAGAGAATATCAAGAGCATAGAGTTGTACCTCAGCCTGTAGCAGTATTTCTTTTGCAGTCACTGTTGACTGCAATACCCCAGTTTTCTTGATGGATATTGTATTTTTTTGAACCATGAAATATTGCATCTTAAGTAAAGTTGGCAGGTCCGATGGGGGGCATGCCGGACAGAGTGATTTGGTGAAGGTTGGAGAAAGCATGTGGAGAAGAATTGAAGCTGAGAACACTGCTCCCCTCTTCTTGATGTGTTTTACCTTGAGCAAGTATGGAATTTCATGATGCCTCACTACCCCCTCCCCACCCTAGCAAAAGGATTGCTTACCTTATTGGAGGGTTGTGGGAGTTAAATGGTCTATTGCTACACAACATCGTGTTCAGTGCCTAGCTTCTTATGGGTGCTGATTAATAGTGAACTACATGATTGCAGGAGGCACAAGTGAGCACTGACTCTTAAGTGCCAAGCTTGAACCAGGGGCACCAGGCACCAGTACACTACAGGTTCAAGCCACCTTGGTATGGTTTTGGAGTCTGCCAGGCTGTCTTAAGTTTGCACGTGGTTACTAATTAGCTATGCCGCATTGAAGACATTGCTTAATATTTTAAAGTTGCTGTTAGCTCATCTGTGAAATAGGGAGCATTGTGATAAGAGCATCCACTTTATGGGCCATTTTTACATATAAATGAGCTGCTAGCAAATCATCAAACAATGGCTTGCATTTGGCTAAAATAACTATTATGATTTTCCAGAAACTACCATTCAGATATGATAAGCCTGTGGTAAAGGGAGCAAATTGCGTGAAAGTCGCTATAATCAAAGTGTTGGATGGAGCTCGTGCGCTCATGTTCCCAGACTCCAGCCTATCACTTGTTTTTTATATAGCTGAACCTTGTGAGGGATTAGCACCCTCGTGGGGAGTTGAGGAAGAAGCGACAAGAGAGTGGGGCGGTTGGCTTGAGAACACCCTCAAGTGAGAGACCGTACCCCCAGGACTGGAAAGGACCTCAAGTGTTTCAGACTCCTGCTAATGTGACGACACCCCCTACTCATGCTTCCCCAAACCTCTGCGTTTCCCAGGCCATGGGAGTTTTCTTTGCCCAGAGAGACCCGTTTCAGTTCAGACTGGGAGAAGCTCTAGCTAGTGGGACGCTCCTGAGACACTATGTGACAAAGCCCAAAGAAACAGTCACTCAGGCACTTGGAAATATTGCCTTCTTCTTACGAAATACTTTTAATTAATTTTTATTGATCAACCAATTTAGAGGGATGTTAGTACTCCTGAATGGTGAACCACACTTTTTTTCCATGACATACTCAATGTTTTATTGGCAATCCAAAGCTTTTTGAATCACACAGGAAAATAAGTAGTTTCTTGTTGAATCAAGTAAACAACCTATTTGTTTCTTCTTCTTCTTCTTCTTCTTTTTTTTTTTTTTAGCCTCAAGCGCCTGCCTCTCAAAATCACAGGTTTTTCTTGTGCTAATTATGTGAAAGGGAACATCAAGTTTATTATCCAGTCACATGCGTAATAGCTCTGGGCTTGCTTGACAATAGCTGGTCAACGTGGCGAGTTTGAATTATCTGTGCCCTGCCAGCCTTCAGGCCTGACTTCACTGAGTGGAAATGTTCCACACCAGACATGGAGACTCTCTACAGTGATCCAGATTCTTCCATGATTGCTGGGATTTATCATCCCAGGCAAGTAATTCACTACTTTGCTTGTTGAGTCACCTAGTATGCAGAACCTGGTAGGACCTGCTCTCAGATTTTCCTCAACTGGAAATACAGGGACAGAAGTACAAACTCCTCACTGATCACTGATGGTACTGGTAATAACTTAATATCGATAATAAGAGGACTTCTCGATTTTCTTTGATTCCCAGACCCACATACAATAGTTGTGTGGGGGGTAAAATACCATATAACGGATGCGGCTACAACAGTGTCCTTTGCTAGGTACTGTACCAACCGGCTCTTTAACAGATCTTCAGCAGATCTTTCTGGGATCCTGCCTGCTGTAAGCATGTGCAGCTATACAGCCAATTCTTCAGTAGTCTTGCAACCCATTTTATCCATATGGATGCTGCAATCAATTAGGCAGTACAAGAAGTTCCATAAAGTCAAAACACTGTGGTTGCCGTCAGCTCTGTGTTTTACTGTTCGCTAATCTTGTGTCTCAGGATTTGCTGTCACCCTGCCTCTGTTGTTCCTGGATCCCATTATCTCCATTAACATGCAGAGTCATTAAAATGGCAACATTTCACTCTATTTATTAAAATTGTTACTAAGCTATGCTGACAGTATTATAATACTTAAAAGTTTTCAATTATTTACTGATATATTTGATTTTTGTATATTGAACCTGTACACGATGTTCTTGTTAAATGCATTTATCGATTGTAGTAATTTAATTGTCGACTTCTTAGGATTTTGCACACACGTCACCTGTGGATAAACATTGTAATTTTTACAGAGGCACAGGCTTATTTCTGCCTCTTCTAGACTTCAGTGCAGCGTTAAATGGAGAAGGTGACGGTGAATATCCTCGCCACGCTTACTGTGTATTGCCTTTATAATTTCCTTCCATTCCTACTTTTAAAATCAAAACAGATGTTACATTTTGTCAAAAAAATCCTCTTCCCATTTTGATATTCAAATGATAATTTTCATTTTCTAAATTCAACAGTGAGACCATCCATTCTTTAAGTTTTCTTTGTAAATGATTATAAATTATATGTTTAATAGTCATGGGGCTGTTCATATTTTATATTAAATCTTATCTGGTTGCGATAGGTTGTGTTTTCAAAGGAAAGTGTTTTTCTGAATATTAACATGATTGTTCATAACCTCTTATTTTGAGAACTTATGAGGTCTGTAAGGATGGTCCTCTTTTGACCTGTGATACGGAAAGCATGCTTTTTTTCTGCACTAATAGAAGACTTTCAGTTTATTAATATTTTCACAAAACAACTTGGTGTTAGGCATGGAGGTTCAATCTTTCAATCCAAGCACTTGGGAAATAAAGGCAGGCAATCTCTGTGAATTTGAGGCTAGTCTTGTCTACACATCAAGTTTCAGGCTAGCCAGGGCTACAATAGTGAGACCCTGACTCAAGAAAACAAAAGCAGTTTAGTTTCGTTGACTTTTTGTATTATGTTTTCTGTCTTATGGATTTTTATCCTTATTTTTATTGTTTATTTTCTTCTGCCTATCTTGTCACTTAATTATTTTGGCCTAGTTTGTTTATTGTTTTCTAACTTCCTATGCTGTAAATTTAGACTACTCTGTTTGCAATGTTCTTCATTTCTGTGTGACTCTTTAAAGCTGGGGTTTCCTGATAATTGCTAGTTTGGTATTTTGCTCTTTCTCCACTCGTAGACACCCAATCTAGACAACCCTCAGTTCAAATTCTCTCCTAAGGCAACTTTGGGTTGCATGAATGTGACCCAGCATTGTTGGGGAACACACATGGCAGCCTGAGACAAAGGCAGACTATGACACTACCACTATAATGCTTTCTTACGTTTCATCTGCCCGTCTTCATCTTGCAGGAAGGCTATTATCCTTTGTGTATTCTTTGGGAAGGTTCTTAAAATTATATTAGAATTATCTTTATCCCAAATATCTGTGGCATTCATATCTAAATTCACTAAGCTGTGGTATTTTGAGTAAGTGGACAATGCTAAGGAACCTTGGACAAACCCCTAGTTTCTGTCCTGGCTTTTCTCTCTTGTTAGTTTTGTATTTCATATTTTTATTTGAAAAAACCCACAAATTTAGTTAATATTTTCAAAGTGCCTAACATATTTCAAGGAAAATGCTCTGTGTGTGTTTAGATTTCATCAGAAAATTGATTACTAATTTTCTAATTCTGTAGTTCCCCTCTTTAGCCTTGAGTAGGTTAACTAATTATATATATTAATTATTATGTTCTTTTATCCAAAAAATCTGTTTATAATATGTTTAATATTATTATTTAATTTTAAAAATTAAAATATTTAATTCTATTATTTGTGGATTACCAACCTATTATCTTTTTGAGCTTTTATTTTCCTTAACTATTTTAAAGATTGCTTTTCTCTCTCTTTTAGATTTCTATGTTGCAAGCTTGTATGTTCAGTAAAACACTACAATTTTGAATGTGGCCTGGTTCTAATTTATAACGTTATTGCTTTGTTTTTTTAGATATTTAACAGTTACAATGTATCTATTATTTCTGATTCAATAGTTAATTAAGAACGATTCCTCCTCCTCCCCTCATTTCTAAAGGCTTGGCTTTTCTACATTTCTGTGTTTGTTACTTATTTGTTGCTTTATTATGCTGCAGCTTTGAATGAGGTTTGTATTATAACAGCTTCTTGGGATTTATGTTTAAAAGATGGTAATTTTGTAAATGCACCCATAGCAACCTAGAAGGACACAATTTTCATGATATTGTTGCCATGTTTTGCTTCCCTATTTTCATACGCTTTCTCTGTCAGGGAGCTAAAAAAGCCCATTAGAGGTGTTTGTTTGTTATTTTATACTTTCTGTCAGGTTCTCTTTGTATTTCCTGTGATTTTACTTTACAAATGTTGACATTTTGCTATTTGATTGCTAATGGTGCAGGATTGTATTGGCTTCATAGTGTGTAGCCATCATCAGGGGATGCTCCTACCCTCCAGGCAACACTTTTGACCTAGAATTTAGTTCTGTCTACTAGCAACATCACAATCGCTAACTTTCTCTACTCAAATATCTGTTCCAGGTCAGAATTACTGTTTTGGGGAGATAGAAGTGGTGTGGCTACTACTTATCTGCCCTAGGTCTTACCTGTATTGTTTGCCTGTGTAGTGGAGGGAGTTATCCTGTAAGTCCTTGGCTTCTCTTCAGTCCAGCGAAGCTCAGTGTTTCTCTCTATCCCAGGTGGGAACCCTTAAGATCCCCTTCCTTCCCTTTTCTCCTCCTTCTTCTTGGTAACTATTATAGCATTGAGAATAAACCCTTGAATAAGATACAAATCCAAAGCTTCCCCTTTGCCCTGAATAAATAGGTATATTATAATGCATGCAAAACCAGAAGAAACTAATGTATACAGAAGGAATATGTGAATATATAGGCAAAACTGAATAAAAGAAAATTACTTGAGCATAGATTGCTAGTAACATACCTTAAACATTTTATTAGCATCTGTTTATTACAGATAATAATGGGTTTCATTATGGCACCTTCATACATGCAGAAAATGTATTTTTATTACATTTTCCCCAATTACCTTCTCTTGCTCCCCTGATAATCCCACTGAACCTGTTCCTCTTCTTACCCTACTCCTCCTACTTTCAAGTCTTCATTGGTCTGTTTATTTATTTTGGTGCCCCAATTAGGGTCATAAGAATTGTTCTCAGGGTCCTGGGCGGGGGAATATTTATCGTAGCAGTGGTTCCTCACCAGTGGCTACAGCACTAAAGAAAATATCTTCCTCTTCTTTTGACCCTTAAGTACCTAAAGATGCTCAGGTAGAGGCCTGGCTCATTATCTGCAGACAGGTCTTCTTGAGGGAGTCTTAAAGATTCTTTCTTCTCTGCCCTTGCTCCCATGACAGTCATGTTGACAGGTCTCGTCTTGCACAGGTCTTGTATGGCTAATCCCAACTGCTGTTTAATCAGGCCTGCAACCTTGATGCTATGTTTGAGAAGCAGCATTCTTGTTTTGTTTTTATTTTATTTTTTGTTTTTTTCTTTGTCTTTGAGAAGCAGCATTCTCTCTCACTCTTTTCCTTTCAACTGACTTTTACTTTCTTTCTTCCCTATCTTCACTGAGGTTCTCTAGCCTTGGAGGAGGTGATATAGAGTCCATTTTTGGCTGAGCATTCAAAAGTCTTTTATCCTTAGCACTTTGATCACCTATATGCCTCTGCAATTAATATGGACCACTGCAAAAGGAAAGTTCTCTGGCCAAAGCTGGGAGTAACACTAATCTATGAGCATAGACATAATTATTTGGGCAACAACACGATGGACAGACACATCCTGTCTATTTAGAAAAATGACAGCTCTTTCTTTAGGGCTTCCCCAGCTTTGGATACTTGTGGCTTTGCCCTGTAGAAAAGGTCTTATCAGAGAACAGAACTCCTATTACTGACTTATCACAAGTGAGTCAGTGGGCACTCCTTTCCCTGCCACTCCTAGTGCAGAACTCAGGCTCTATAGCTATGTAACACCTTAGAAACAAAGGTGGAAAGTAGAAACTGTGGGGGAAGGGGTTAAGTGAAGAGGTGGGGTAAGGACAGGGCAGAGAGGAGGAGATGGAGCAAGGAGATTAATGAAAACTAAGGCTGTGTGAAAAAAAAATCCAGAAAGAAGCCTGATAATGGGTAAGCTAATAAAAACTTAAAATAAAACAATGAAAAAAGTTCTTAAGCAGAAATAGGCAGGTAAAGTTGCTCTCAGAGACTATAGATACTTTAATGAGTTCTGCCTCTAGGAAACACTGAAGCACACAGCTCATTGAGCCCCGGCTTTCTGTCACAGTCGCATCCAAGGCTCAGGTAGTGTTCTCAAAGCAGCTTTTTCTCAATTGCTATTTGGCTACCATCTCAGGTTGCATGTGGTAACACGATAGTGGCATAGCACATTGATTAAAAACCCAGAGACAGATACTGGGGCTCAACCTGAAGGTCAGAAAAGCAAAACAGTCAGCCACTGGCTCTTACCTCTACCTCAGTCTGAAATGGTGACTCTGCCTCCAGGAATCTCAGACTGAGACTGTGTCTGAGAACTGTCTCCTACCATTTTATATTCCTCTCTAGGGCTGGGATTAAAGGCATGTACCACTACCGCCTGGTTTCTATGGCAAACTAGTGTGGCTACTGGGATTAAAGGTGTGTGTCACCAGGGCCTTGTCTATAAGGCTGACCAGTGGGGCTGTTTTACTCTCTGATCTTCAGGCAAGCTTTATTTATTAAAAGACAAATGAAATATCACTACATAGTGGGAATGAACTTCCACTGTTCTCCCTTCAGGATTAAGTGCAGAAATTTAAATACAATATTGTTTCTTTCTCTGGGAGTCTTACCATGTTCCTGCATCCTATTGGCTCTGGTTCTTTCATGTGACCATCTCTAAGCCAATCACTGTAGCCTGGAGAATGAGATATACAGAATATATTCAAGTTATATGTTCACCTTTACATCTGGGCATTGGCTCATCTCAGAATACATGGACCACAGGGCTGGGGTGATTTGAGAGGAAAATGGGGGTGTGTCACCAGCACAACAGCAAACACATAGTGGGAGACGAAAAGCTTCTGATAGCGTGCCTAGTCTACCCAAGCAGCTCTGAACTTCTAGATATAAAACCAGATTGAAAGAAATAATAAGATACCAGGATACTGTCATTTCTGGAGCACATTTTAGGGGGCAATGATATATTAGTCACAGAAAAATCAGAGATTTATTGTGATTGAAGTGCTACCTTAATCTTTATAGTCTTTGCAATCATTTAGCGATATCTTTCCAGGGGAAACCAATAGAGGAGAAATGGCGTCTTACTCAGTCTGGCTACTGCTGGCAATTTTGAGAGACATTGTTTTGAAAACCTATTTATTATATGTGTTGAGAAACTACAAATTGCTTTCAACATTTTTTTCCCCCTCAGGAGAAGTGTGAAGCGCTCCGGAGGCTGCCAACAAAATGTCAAGTCGGCCAACAGACAGAGGCTTGATTGTTTCCTGGTGACTTACATTCCATCTGCATCTGATTGGCTGACCTGAGCCAAGAGAGGGTAAAAGAATGAAGTGCTGAGTGAGCTTCTTGCTAATGGTTTCTGTGGGAGACTTGCCATCTTCATCATTGTAATTCTAAAGGGAACACCCATGGCTTCAAAGACATCGGCGTGTCTCTGCTTGCATAGCAAAACTTAGACCGGGAAAAGAGACCTCAGCACAAATTTCTTTGGGCATCTTTTATTAACAGACTTGGGCCAACTAAGTGATTCTTCAAAAGATTTTCAAATTTCTACGAAGGCAAATAAAATTATTAGTCATAAAATATTCATCATGATTTTTGCCTATATTTTAGGGCAAATACGTAACAGCGATGTTGTGCCAGGGCAGTGATCTGGTAGTACTGGATGCAGAGAGCCCTGGCACATAGACTACACAGCAAAGCAGCAGAGGCAAGAGGAAGCTGTTAAATATAGGAGCTTCCAGGGAAGCCGTCTCACTGCCAGCTGGAGCAAGTGTTTAGGCAGTGACCCAACAGAGTTGTAGTAAACACTTGGTGGACAGGACTCATGCTTTTAGGGCAGTTTTTTTCTTGGGATCCTGAAGGGTAGCAGTCACTGGGTTGAATTATTTGTTCTTTGTGCTGTTTTTGCAAATTAAGTTCACACATTGCAATACTTTTTGGGAGGTTTGTGTGCCCAAAAGTCAATGGTCATTCCCATGGTGCCAAGGTCTTCTAAAGGACCAGTTTGCAAACTTTGATGGTCAAGAAGGATGTAAGAAGCCAAGAATGCTGGCATCTTAGCTGACTCAGAACTCTGAGGACCCCCCAGCTTAATTTCTCTTTCCCTCTTTCTCATGTCCCATGTGTTTGGATGTAAAGGTCCAGAAACTTCTTATCTGGGCATTGTTTCTCTCAGAAAAGGCCTGCGTGGTGGGCTGAAAAGGGGAAATGTTCCAGGTGTTTGAAATCCCTACTCCTCTATTTTGGGGCCCATTCTCTTGGGATTACTTTCCCTCTACTTTGGAAGTGCTAGAAAAAAAGTCTCCCAGAAAGCTTAGCTTCACCCTCACTTGGTTCAGCCTAGGTGCTTGGCGACCAGAGTGGAACTGGGGTCTCCTTAAAGAAGAGAAAGGAGAAGACAAGGGTGATTGAAGAGGTGGCTTCGGAACTGTTGGTGTCCTTGCTACAGAAAAATCCAGTCCCTTTCTATGATCATGACTAGAATACAGACTGGTCAGTCAGACATCGCTACTCACATCCTTTCTCCTAAGCCTTTGATACTCATAAGTAGAGCATGGAGAACAGGCAGACAGATGGGGCAAGACAAAGCAAAGGATGTGATGCAATGGGTGCATTCAGGATGAGGGATGGGAAGGTGACTGAGGCCTCTCGTCTTTGTTGAGGGATGCGGTGGCAGCAAAGAACCAGCAAGAGCCTAGTGACTGCTGTGGTCAGCGGATCAGTCGGTCTTTCTGGGCTTTTCACTGACAAGCCCACCCAGAGGTTCCACTTTGGTGACTGCCACTGAGAAGAGCATGCTATTGGCTCTTCTTGTCTCAGGGGGTTGTGGGACAGTGACAGAGGAGGTGCAAGCCCTGGCCAGCTTCCTCCCTCAACAAAGTCAACTGGAGGAAGCTGAAAGCGTAAAGACTAGTGAAGGTTGATTTAGAGTCCTCAGGCAAATCACGGCCAGATCAAAGTTTCACATTCAGTCACAAGAGCTATGGAGATATGGAAGTCAAGAGAAATGAATTTAGAAGGAAAAAGTGGCTCCTTACTTGCTGGCCCATTTCACAAGAGAGCACAGAAGGTGCATAGATTTGAGAAGATGAGACATGCTGTACAAACAATGAAGAAGATAATTTCCATAAAATAAGTTGCTTCCACCTCCCACCATCCACCTACCTTTAGCACTTTGGAGATAGGATTTAACGTGCACTTGGCTTCTTCGTCATGGAAAGGAAAAGCAAACTGGTGAAAACAAATAGTGAGAGAAGAGGAAGACCTTCAGACATAAGTCAACCAGGGCTCTCGCCCTAGTTCGAGGCCTTTCACCCCTCACTGCTGTGCTGTAGGATGGATGTCTGTATTAGAGGCTGGCTTTCCATAGTTCTGTGGGTTTTATACCCACACATGGCTCCATTCTGAGCAGAAAAGCTTCTCTTTTCCAAACAATGAGAAGTTCCAAATTGTATGTGAGTCTGGCCAATTTCTGTTGTGAGGGGGAGGGGATTATCTTGAAGGAGTTTGGGGACCACTTTCAGGTCAATCAGTGTCACTCACCTTTGCTCCCTCCACGCAATGGGTGATCACAGATGATGTTGCAGAAAATGCAGCCAATACTGTCCTTTCTTAGGTAGATCACTTTCGCACCAATAAGAAATCAGGTTAAGCAAGCCATGGGGAGCAAGTTGGTAAGCAGTTCTCCTCCATGGCCTCGACTTCAGTGCCTGTCTCCAGGTTCCTTCCCTGCTTGACTTCCTGCCTTGAGTTCCCTCAATCATGGACTGCAAACTGAAAGCCTATCCAGGTTGCCTTTGGTCATGGTGTTTTATGGCAGTGATAGAAAGCAGACTGATACATCAGAGCAAGGAACAAGGGGCCCATGCTGAGTGGGGAAGGAGACAAAAGTCTACAGATTGACCTCAACCACACTGACCCAGAACCACAACACTGACTGGAATTGCCATGCGTTGCACAATCAATTATCCTTTTTGAATGGTTAAGTTGCCTTATAGAACCAGAAATTCATATTAAATACCAATAGACCTACAATACATACACCTACAATAGATACTACGTAGTGTTGTTCACGATGGACTTGAGACTGGTTGAAGGGCAGATATTATTTGAAGATGTCGTGGTGTTTAACAGATTGCTAGAAGCAAGCGCATGAAAATGAAACATTTAAACACGTATCAGTTCCTCCGTCCCTCTATCCTTTCTTCCACTCTTTCTTCATCTTCGGTATGCTTGTGAACTTTCATCCTCCACAGAAAAGCAATGATCTCTGAGTCACCTGCTCCATAGTCTGGCCCCAGTCTTGTAAAAGAAATACTGATACATAAGGGTAGACAGAGAAGACAGAGAGGTGGTATCACACACACACAAGCATTTTCTAGGACTTTATTCTGCATTCTCTATGATCCTGACAGACACAGGTTTTTGGTTGCTTCTGTCTTGTTGAGACACAAGGAGTTGCTGCTAGCAATACCACATAGAGCACCACATCTCCCTGTGCAAAGGTAGCTCGAAAAACAGCGTGTCTGCCTTGTTCTCTGTCTGTGTTTTCATTTTTTTATTAGTTAATTAATTTTTTTCATTTATTTTACATCTTGACAGCAGTTTCCTCTCCCTTCTCTTCTCCTGTTCCCTTCCTCAGGCTCCCCTCTGTCCTCCCTCCTGTCCACTTCTCCTCCAACTTCTGTCGGGAAGGAGTAGGCCTTCATGGGCATCGACACAGCCTGGCACATCAAGTTGAGGCAGGACAAACTTGTAGCTGCTGGTCCAGAGTCCATGAGCTCCCATGAACCCAGATCAGCTGTCTCTGTGGGTTCCCACTTCACGACCTTGATCCCCATCTCAAACAATCCCTCCCCCTCTCTTCAACTTCCAGGATTCCTGGAGCTCAGTCCAGTGCTTGGCCCAGTGATTGCCCCTGAATCTCTGCATCTGCTTCCATTAGTTACTGGAACAATGCTCTTTGATGGCAATGCGGGCAGGCACCAATCTGATCACAGGAGATGACCAGTGGATTCCTGGGGGTTTCCCTGGCACCAGGTTTCTCCCTAACTCCATAGTGCCACCCATCGAGACATCTCTTCCATTACTCTCCCCCTTTTCCAGCCCCCAACCCACCCAAACAGATCCCTCATGTTCCCATCCCCCCCTCAGTTTATCTAGGAGATCTCTTCTATTTCTCTTTCCCAGGGAAATCCATGCATCCCTCTTTGGGACCTCCTTGTTACCTAGTGGATTGTAGCTTTTACTTTACACCTAGTATCCACTTATGAGTGAGTACATACCATGTTTTTCTTTTTCAATCTGGGTTACCTCACTCACAATGATTTTTTTTTCTAGTTCCATCCATTTGCCTGCAAATTTCATGATGTCATTGTTTCTTTACAGCTGAATAGTACTCCATTGTGTAAATGTGCCACATTTTCTTTATTCATTCTTTGGTAGAGGGGCATCTAAGTTGTTTCCAGGTTCTGGCTATTATAAGTAACACTGCCATGAACATAGTTGAGCAAGTGTCCTTGTGGTATGATTGAGCATTCTTTGGGTATCTGTCCAAGATTGGTATAGCTGGATCTTGAAGTAGACTGATTCCTAATTTTCTGAGAAACTGCCAAATCAATTTCCAAAGTGACTGCACATGTTCACACTCCCACCAGCAGTGGAGGAGTGTTTCCCTTACTCCACATCCTCTCAACATAAGCTGTCATTAGTGTTTTTGATTTTAGCCATTCTGACAGGTGTAAGATGAAATCTGAGTCATTTTGATTTGCATTTCCCTGATTACTAATGATGCTGAGCAATTCTTTAAGTGCCAGTTGAGAGTCTTCTGTTGAGAATTCTCAGTTTAGATCTGTACCCCATCTTTGATTGGATTATTTGGTATAATGTCA
>PVIU01029707.1:0-17175 GCA_004026605.1 Ondatra zibethicus
ATTGTCTTGAGTCTCAGAAGAAACTTTGTACATTTGCACTGTTAGCGCTGTTAGAGATTATGAGGATCATTGAAATTAGACTAAATTATTTTTCATTGTTGTCATTTTTCTTTATATTTATTTTTCTCTGATACAATAGATCCCTGACTATAGCCTCTCCTTTCTCCACTCTTTCTGGTCCCAGCCCAAATCCCTATTTCCTAAATCCACTACTATTCTTTTTTCCTCCAGAAAAGAGCAATAATATCAACCAAACACATCATATCAAATGCAATAAGACTAGGTAAAAACCCTTACTTGAAGGGTGGAAAAGAGAACCCAATATGAGCAAAAGGATACTAAGCTCAGGTAAAAGAGCCACAGACAACTTGACTAATTAGTTAGCAGCCTTCTACACACCCTAAGCCAAATAACCTAAGATGTATGAAGAGGACCCAGCACAGAGCTGCGCAGGCCCATGATTGCCACTTCAGTGGACCTGTGCTGGTCCCTTCCCTGTGTGACAGGGGTTGCTGAGCTCCCATCAGACTATTTCCCTGGGTGTCACCATCATGGTCTCCACCTCTTTGCTCACGTTCTCACTCCTCCCACTCTCCAACTGTACTGTAGAAGCTCTGCCCAGTGTTCCACTTCAGGTCTTTGCCTCTGTTTCCATGATTTGCTGGATAAAGGTTCCAAGGTGACATTTAAGATATTCATCAATCTGACTATAGAGCAAGAGCAAGGCCAGTTTGGGCACCTTCTCTATTGCTTAGGGTCTTAGCTAGGGTCATTCTTTTTTTTTGGTTTTTTGAGACAGGGTTTCTCTGTAGCTTTGGAGCCTATCCTGGAGCGAGCTCTTGTAGACCAGGCTGGCCTTGAACTCATAGACTTCGCCTGCCTCTGCCTCTCAAGTGCTGGGATTAAAGGCATGAGCCACCACCGCCCGGCTAGATGGGGTCATTCTTGAGGATACCTGGGGATTTTGCTTGTGCCAGGTTTCTTGCCAGTTCCATAATAGTTCCCTCAATCAAAATATTCCTTTTATTGGTTTCATGTCTATGATTCCTCCATCTGGAATAGCCATCCCTTTCCCTTAAGTTCTCTTCCCTCCTCTCCTTCTCCGCTACTTTTCCACTTCTACCCTCCCTTTTTACTCCAACCCTGTGCTCCCCATTTTGTCAGGCCATCTTGTCTATTTTCCCTGTCCAGGTGGATCTATATATGCTTTTCTTAGGGTTCACCTTGCTACTTAGCTTCTCTAGGATCATGAACTAACTATGGGCTCAAGATCCTTTGCTTCACAGCCAATATCCACTTCATCCACTTCTGAGTGACTATATACCATGTTATTCTTTCAGGTTCCAGATTACCTCAGTCAGGATGGATCATTCTAGTTCACTTTATTTGCTTTCCAATGTCAAGTATATCATTGCTTTTTTACCCCTAAGTAGTGATCCATTGTGTAAATATGCCATATATTTTTTTTAAATTTTTCCATTCAAAAATTGATATTTCCTCCCTTTCTCCTATTCCCCTCCCGCTCCCCCACTAACCCTCCTCCCTCCCCTTCCATCCTTAAGAGAGGGTGGAGTACCCTGCCCTGTGGGCAGTCCAAGGCCCTCCCCCCTCCATCCCAGCCTAGGAAGGTGTGTGTCCATGTAAACTAGGGTTCCAAAAAGCCATTACATGCAGAAGAAAGAGGTCCCCATGCCAATATCCATGGCTTCTCAGTCCATCCCTATAGGCAGCCACATTTAGAGGGTCTGGTTTGATCACATGCTCATTCAGTCCTGGTCCAGCTGGATTTGGTGAGCTCCCGTTAGATCAGGCATACTGTCTCAGTGGGTGGACCAACCCCTCACCGCCCTGACTTCCTTGCTCATCTTCTCCCTCCTTCTGCTCTTCAACTGGACCGTGGGAGCTCAGTCCATTGCTCTGATATGGATGTGGGTCTCTGTCTCTATCTCCATCCATCAGACGAAAGTTCTATGGTGATATTCAAGATATTCATCAGTGTGACTATGGGACAAGGCCAGTTCAGGCACCCTCTCCTCTGCTGCCCAATGACCTAGCTGGGGACATCCCTGTGGACACCTGGGATCCCCCCTAGAGCCAAGTCTCCTGCCAACCCTAAAATGGCTCCCTTAATGTAGATATCTTCTTCCCTGCTCCAACACCTGCCCTTCCTCTATCTCCACCCTCCCCCTCCCCCAAGCTCTCTCCAGTCCTTCCCTTCTCCTTCCCCCCTCCCCCTCCTCCAACCCCACCTCCACCCCTACTCCCATCCCCATGCTCCCAACTTTATCCGGCTATCTTGTTTGCTTCCAATTTCCAGGAGGATCTATATATCTTTTTCTTTGGCTTCACCTTGCTATTTGGCCCTCTAGGGTTGTGAACTATAGGCTTAATGTCATTTGTTTATGGCTAGAGTCCACTAATGAGTGAGTACATATCATATTCATCTTTTTGGGTCTGGGTTTCTGTACAATCATATGTTGTTGTTCTGAACACCGCTCATATTTGAATTTTCAAATTTGGCAGACGGTATCATTTTGTTTTTCAAGATGGCATTTATTCATGACATTAATATTGCATAAGCCTTCTGAGTCATTGGACCATAGGCATATCACCTTCTTTCTCCTTGATGTATATGTTTTGAATTCATTAATGAAAATAAGTATTGTACCTGTATTTATGGATATACACCATGTGGGTACCTAGGCCTCACAGTGGTCAAAAGATGTTCTCAGAAACTCTGAACTTGAAATAATAGATAGTGTGATCCTCTAAATAAGTACTGTCCATTGAGACCACCTCAAGGTCAGCCAGAGCTCTCTACTACTGAGCCCTTTCTTCTTCCCTACATTGACCATGTATGATCAACATTTAAATTACTCATGTTTTCACCTGTCCCTTTGTAACTATTTAAACTCACTGTGCCATTTAGTAAATTCATATTGATATTATACTTTAAATTAGGGCATTATAGGTTTCTGGAAGATAAATACAGAACTCTTTGTAGAAACATCAGTAAAAACATCTGAGTTCTTCATTTCTCTTTTGTTTCTTTGACTGATTTTTTTCATGGGAGACAGGGTTTAACATGTACTTCGGGATGTCCATGAACTGACTGCATAGACTAGGCTGAAATTTAACTGGGAGACTTCTGAGTACAGGGGTTAAATGTGTGAGCCTCTACTACAGCTTGTCCATCTTATTTTTTTCTTTTTTTCATTTGTAATTTTTATACAATTTCTCTCAACTGTACTGTTGACCTGTTTACTTTTCTCTCTAAGTTTTTAATAGGGATTTCTCTTGCAATGTGATATCCCAACACAGGGTACAGATATGACAGACTTGAATCTCCTCTTCAGGTTCCTTCCAAAAATATTTAGTGACTGTATTATAATGTCTGTGTCATGGAATAAGTGTGGGGACCACCAGAGTCTTATGACTATATAGTCAGAGAAGTCTACGTTTACCATGTTGTCAGTATCATGCTCTCTGTTGTACACATGACCATATGGGTCATTTCAGGATGCAGTAACCTATGATGATGTGCATGTTGACTTCACTTGGGAAGAGTGGAAGTTGTTGGATACGTCACAAAGGAATCTCTACAAAGATGTGATGCTGGAGACCTACAGGAACCTCACTACCATAGGTAAGACTGAATTTTCCTTCAGGGTTTTATATAAGGGGACAGCTTTTCCTCATATTTTGATGCTACTCTACAATCTGATTGAGAAAGAAGAGTGAGACAAGTAAATCAGGCATGTTTCTAAGGTTTACTGAAGATAGTAACTTAAATTTTGTACAATTTTCAATAATATGCCATATATGTTCTGGTACTATTTCTTAGGATACAGTTGGGAAGACCATAATATTGAAGAACATTGTCAAAGTTCCAGAATTCATGTAAGGTAATTATCATGTGCAACCTGATACAAATGTCCCTTTGAAAGATGCGTTCTAGATGTTTTAAACAAAAGCAAGTATAAGGAAGCCCAGGTTCATGTGCATTGATGATTATTAAATTATCACAAAACCACACTCCTCAGTTATAGATAGGTGAATTTCATTTGCAAGGCACTCACAAGACAAGAAATAAAATGCCTCAATAGATTTCACCCTTTGAATCCTAGCTCCATGAGAGCTATGCTATAGAACTGCTAATCTATTAAATTTCTTTCCATCCATATTAAGAAAGGTATATATGTTGAAGATGTGATAAGCACATCTCCAAAACTTTCTAATAAGCAAACGGTTCATAGTAAAGCTAGTGTTACCCGTATGCTTGCTGTGACTGTACTAAATTTGGTTAGGGGGCAGTTAGAGTCAAGAGTCAAAGGGCAGTCATTGCTGAGAACTTAATTCCTATACTACATGTCTATGAGGAATAGAAATTCAAACTATGCTATTCAATGTGTAAATCTTCTATATATTATTCATTCTTTACTTGGTATATCATATATTATTCTGTATACAAGTCATATGACCATATTAGCAGATATAACATACCACAGATGAATGCCTAAATTTTTCCAGGTCTCTTCAAATGTAAAAAAATCTCCTATAGAAAAAATATTCTGTAAATGTGATCCAATAATAGAGGTTCTTATCATGACAGGTATTTTCAAAAATGCAAAACAACCCCCTAATAAAGGGGAGCAACATGAATACAAACACAGTGATAACACCGTAAGATCTTATTTACTTTTACAATTGAACCAAATCATGAAATTAATTCATACATTAATTCATATTCATTAAGTAATTAATTCATATAAAGATTCAACAGTGTATTGAATATGGTAAAGCTTTTACATGTGTCAATTATCCTTGCAGCCACAAAAGAAGTCATACTGGAGAGAAACCTTATGAATGCAATCAGTGTAATAAAGACTTTATACGATGCAGTTCTCTTCAAATACTTAAAAGTACACACACTGGAGAGAAACAATATGAATGTTTTCCATGTGGCAAAGCCTTTGCACAGCATGGTAGTCTTCAAATACAGAAAAGAACCCATATGGGAGACAAAAGCTATGAATGTAATCATTGTGGTAAAGCCTTTGCACATCACAGTACTCTTCAAAGACATAAAAGAATACATACTGGAGAGAAACCTTATGAATGTAATTATTGTGGTAGAGCCTTTACACAACGTGCTCATCTTCAAAGGCATAAAAGAATACATACTGGAGAGAAACCCTTTAAATGTAATCAATGTGGTAAAGCCTTTACACAACGCACTAGTCTTCAAATGCATCAAAGAACACATACTGGAGAAAAACCTTATGAATGTGATCAGTGTGGTAAAGCCTTTACACGACGTGCTCATCTTCAAGGGCATAAAAGTACACATACTGGAGTGAAACCCTATGAATGTAATCAATGTTGTAAAGCCTTTGCACATCAGAGTGATCTTCAAAGACATAAAAGAACACATACTGGAGAGAAACCTTATGAATGTAATCATTGTGGTAAAGCCTTTACACAACTTGGAAATCTTGAACAGCATAAAAAAACACATACTAGAGAGAAACCCTATGAATGCAATCAATGTGGTAAAGCCTTTATACAACACACTAGTCTTCAAATACATCAAAGAACACATACTGGAGAAAAACCTTATGAATGTTATCAGTGCGGTAAAGCCTTTACACAACATGGTCATCTTCGAACACATAAAAGAACACATACTGGAGAGAAACCTTATGAATGTAATGAGTGTGGTAAAGTCCTTACACGATGCATTTATCTTCAAATACACAAAAGAAAACATATTGGAGAGAAACCTTATGAATGTAATCTGTGTGAAAACGCCTTTGCACATCTGCCAGTCTTCGGAAGCATTTTAAAGTAACACGTACTGGAAAAAAACAACATGAATGTAATCTGTGTGGTAAAGCCTTTGCATGACATGGTAGTCTTCAAATACAGAAAAGAACCTATATGGGAGACAAAACCTATGAATGTAATCAATGTGGTAAAGCCTTTGCACATCCCAGCAATCTTCAAAGACATAAAAAAACACATACTGGAGAGAAACCCCATGAATGCAATCAATGTGGTAAAACCTTTGTCTATCACAGTTCTTTTACAGTTCATACAAGAGAACATACTGGAGAGAAACAATTTTAATGGAATCAATGTGGTAAAGACTTTGCACTTCATAGATTTCTTCAATTACATAGAACACATACTGGAGAGAAACCCTATGAATGTTATCAATGTGGTGAAGCTTTTGTATATAAGAGTCATTTTCAATTATAGAGAAGAACACAACACATACTGGAGAGAAACCCTAAAAATGTAATCAGTGTGGCAAACCATTTACATTTATCAGTAGTCATTGAAATCATGGTAAAAAGTAATACTGCAGAGAAAACCTAAAAAGTAGCCATTTTGGTATAGTTCTGCACTTTATAGAAGAGTAATACTTTTTACGTGCAATAAATAATTGAAAGAGTGCATATGACAGGAGTCTTTGAGTAGGTGTGAAAAATACTGAGGTCTTTTTGACTGTGGCAAAAATATGTTCAAACTTTATAGTATCCATTGTTTACCCCACCAACTCATGGAAAAAATGAATTCATGAAGCCCTATGTGTTATGTGAAAGGGTCAGTAAAGAAAACATGGTGATTCTGCAACTAGAATCAGTGAAAAACCCACACTTTGTCCCTGGAATCCGCATTAAAGAAATGCTCTACCTCTGACCACCTGATAGTGAACCCAACTAATCCCCAAGCAGGAAAACCAATTTCTGAACACAAACTCCAGCAAATCTCTAAGCTTGTTCACACTGAGGGATTGAAGTCTGTTCAATTCCAACCCTAAAAATCTCCCTGGAAAAACTCCAACCCTAATAAGCCCCATATGAAACTTGTGCCTGTTCAGGTGACAGCTGCCCTTTTCCACTCGGGAAGATGCAGGCAATGTTCTGGATTATTGCCTCCCAAATAAACCTTTTGAGTGAGTTTTGGGTACAGTTTTTCTTTTGCTGGAACAGAGCAAAACCTCTGCTTGGAAACTTCTTAGGGGATCACAGCACAGAATGAAAAGACCCCTCTGCTCAGGAACTCCATCAGGGGAGTAGAGCAGAAGTAGGAACATTTTGCTTGACCCGGAACAGATGGCTGCATTTCTGTAGGTGTTTCTCCATTAGTTGAATGAAAAAGAGAAGTAACAACTTGGTCCAAAGCTGAGATGAAATGGACATCTCTGCTGGGAATCCTTGGTCGGGTGGAGCAGAGCAGCAATGGCCATCTCTCCTGGGCAGCTCTCTTAGCAGAGAGGAACAGAACCCAGCTGTGTGGACTCTCTTGGAGAAGATCAGGACAGGCACATCCTATGGTCAGAACATTCCCCACCAGAACACAGCTTCAGGAATAGACTGACTTCCCAACAGTCAAGATTCCTTTCTCTTCACAGTTTTATGCATTCAAGATACCTTTACTTCACAGCTATTGACAGCAGTCATGGTGTCTTTCACTTTAGATCTGTAGGTATCCAAGATACCTTCCCTCTACAGCTTCAGGTATAGCATGACTTCCCAACAATGAGGATACCTTTTCCCTCACAGCTGTATATATTCAGGATACTTCCTTTCACAGGTGTAGGTATAGCCTGACTTCCAAACATAAAGCTCCTAAATCTCCATACCATCAAACTCTGGTTGTAGTCAGAGGCCGCTTGTTCATTTCCCAGCAGCCTAGACTCCCGAAAAAATTACACAGAAACTGTATTATTTAAATCACTGCTTGACCAATAACTTAAATGTATTGCTAGCTAGCTCTTATATCGTAGATTAACCTATTTCTATGATTTTATATTTTACCATGAGGCATGTGGCCTACCAGAAAGGTTCTGGCTGGCAACTCTCCTCTTTCTCCCCTGGCTGTTCCATGTCTTCTCAATGACTCCACCTACTCTCTCTGTATGTATCTCTTCCTGCCTGGCTATATTCTGTTAAGCCACTGGTCAAAAGTAGCTTCTTTATTAACCAATAAAAGTAACACATACACAGAAGGACTTCCAACACCACCTGGTATTTGCCTTTCTGGTTGGAATAAGGATATTTTAAGAGACATTTATTTCTCTCCCTTTTGTTAAGAACTAGAGAAGCAGTAGACACCAGGAAATTATAATTTTCCTGCAAATTTCATTGTGGGAAAAGTCTATACTGATGTAAATAAATCAGGAAAGACAAGGTATAAATCAGAAAGTTTAAGTAAGATGGTTTAAACACCTTATGATTTTGTCCAAAATCAGAATTTTATGTTATTATGATGATATTAATGGATTTTACAGAGACAAACTCTCAATACTGATTTGCAACATGTTGAAAATTGTTTTGCCTATTGAAACTGCTGAATTTATGCCAGATGATACAGATTTGGCATTATTATTTCTTCATTCACAAGAAATAATCAGGAATAAGAGTCATCCCATTTAAGTCCTCCAGGCCCTGTAACACAAGGTAATGATGAAAGTTATCAGCTATTGATAGGAAATGTGCTGGAGCCCTCAGAATGTTATAAAAATATTTCAATGAAAAGGTTTAAAAAGGTTTTTCTGTCATGTTGTAACGAGCCAAGTAAATTATAAGGAAATGTCCTACTTGTTCTTTATTCAACCAAACACCACTATTAATGGTCATTTCGAGTACTAACCAGTTCTAGGAAAAGGCATCCTCTAGATTCCTGTACGTGATTTCGAGTTTGAGCCTCTATTCACTTTCTGCAGTGAAACATGACTATGCCTAATAACTAACTTTGAAGTCTCCAAGATGATGATGTGACCCCACAAGTCAGATTCCACCAGGACTATGATAATACCACTAATCTGAGTAACACCGCTTAAAGATCACCTTTGGACTAAAACTGCTCAGAAGAATTTCGAGATGGCTAGCTGAAATGACCCAGCCTCACTGACTACTATGGTCATGACTGGAGACAAGCCCTGCACTTTCTCATTAGGCAGAGACTGGGGAACAAGTGATGCAGCTGCCTCTCCTAGGACTTGACAATTAACCCAAAATTTTCTTTTCAGGATCCCCTAAAGATGCCATCACCACCAAACATCAAGAAGTATATATATAAGACAATGCCATCATACCCAAGAGGTAGGGTGGGTGGTTACTGGCCTTTCCCTGGGTTATGGATATTTGTCATTTTTTTTAGTGTGATTGGTTACATGTTGTTATTGCTAAATAAAAGTGATTAGATTTAGGGTTCTTGTTTTCAAAAAAATAAATGGGGATACAGACATGATAGTATAAAAGGTTAGATTATTGAAACTCTGAAAAGAAATTAGAGGGATATAGAAATAGCATAAAAAGGTAACTATTGAATCTACTTTTAAACCTAAAAAAGCAACTACTAGTTTTAAATATGTTACATTGGCTTGGAACTTTTGTGTATTGATACAAATTTTACTTTCCTTTTGTTAGAACATATTGTACAACATTTTTAATCTTGTTCAAGCTATTGTACCTATACAACTCATTTAACAATGTAATGAAAATTTATAGTCCTTGAAAATTAGTATTATATTATTTAGGATAATGAAGAAATGTAGGTTAGTGGTTATTTACCTATTACAATTAAACTTATAGTCATAAAAGTTATGTTTTCATGGTCAAATATATTTTAGATTGACAGTTCATCTTTAAACACTTCATGGATCCACAGAATGTGGCATTTAAGATGTTTTAATAACATAGGTATTTTTTAATGACATTGAGACATGTCTGCTCTTAGCAACACCAATATATATCTAAGAAGATGATGGGTATTGAAGAAACTCCACATAAAGTTTCATTTCTTCATGGCAGAAGTAAACCACAGAGCAAGAAAATGCTCTTG
Organism: Ondatra zibethicus; assembly: GCA_004026605.1. NCBI lineage: Eukaryota > Metazoa > Chordata > Mammalia > Rodentia > Cricetidae > Ondatra > Ondatra zibethicus. Next base: position 9,856 of record PVIU01029707.1, read on the forward strand.
ACTCAGCTGCTGACTGGCTGATGTCCAAATTGGATAAACAATACACAAAAGAAAAATGCCAAAATTTACCAGGACTACGCAGGACAGCCCTTCAGAATATCCTGCTTCACAGAAGTCAGTCAGGTATTCTATTCCTGTAGGCTGAAGATGGATGCTCCAATATTGTAGCATACATTTGGATGACTGTCCAGGAAGCCAGTTGTTTCTGTCTTTTCTCACATTTAATGGAATTCACTTGCTTCCACTACCTTCTTACTCAATTAACATTAATTCTTTCTTGGTTCTCTGAAGGAGTTGTAGACATATTTATGGTTTTTCTTCCTTACTAGATGCCGAAAAGAAGCTCAATAAAGAGATGTAAAAAATAATTTTGGATAGTAAATCACATTAGAATAGAATATGAATTAGGTACAACCCTTTGAACTCACCAAGATAGGATAGATAATGGTGTATTTTCTCTTAATTTGTCATATTCTAATGAAGTAGACAAGGTTGATATACTTATTGCTTGTATATATTGTGTGTAGTTTTTTTACTTATTGTATATAGCTTTTATCACATTAATTACAACCTTTTATATTTTAGACCAAAAAGGCAAATGTGTATACTATAATAATAAAGCTGTCTGAAGATCAAAGTGCAAGGCTAAGCCTCTAGTTAGCCATAGAGTCCAGGTAGTGGTGGCATACGCTCATAATCTCAGAACTTGGGAGACAGAGGCTGATGGATCTCTGTGAGTTCAGGGCCACCCTAGGCTACTTGAGATGTAATCTGTTTAAAAGAGAGACAGAGCCCCCAGCACAAAGGAGGTGGAGACAGGAATGATATGGAGAGAGGAATCTTAGGTGGGTGGAGACATGCACTCAGTGCAGTCTAGGTAGTCTAAAGGGGCAGTCTAGGCAAGGAATCGGAGTGCAGTCTGAGGAGACAGTGTGAGGACAGGATCTCCATTCATTCTGAGGCAGAGGTAAGACCTAGTGGTTGGCTGCTTTGCCTCTCTGAACTTTCAGGGTTCTCCCCTAATATCTGACTCTGGGATTTTATTATTAAGACCAATTAGAACTCATGCTACAGGAAAACTTTCATTACATGGCTTAGTTACATGACATTTAGCTTCATCACTCTTCCAATGAGTCACATTGAAAAACTGTAATAATAACAATTTTTATTTATATAACAATTTAACAATTTTTATAATACTCATTTGGTTCCTTTTTGGTGGGATTTCAAGACAGGAGTTCTTTGTGTAGTCTTGGTTTTCATGGAGATAGCTCTGTAGACAAGGCTGGCCTTGATTTTACAGTGATATAGCAGCACCTGTCTGCCAAGTGATATAATTAAATGCATGCACCACCACCATCTAGTACAACCTGGTTCTTTCTATTGGGTTAATAATATGAGTGGGTGAGAATGCCTGGTCAGGGTAGCCATGGCACAGGGTTTGGTGCTAACTCCAGTAGGACCAGTAAGTCCTGTCTTCTTATTCCTCACATTTTTTCAAAGACACTTGCTTGCAATTCCTGCTTACACAGTTAATATTGTTTCCTTCTCGGGTTTCTGAGGGAGTTAAAGACTAGGTAATTACAGTTCCAGTTTTCCTTGTTTACCAGACGGAGAAAAGAAACTCACTAAAGAGGTGTAAAGTGTAAATGGTTGAGAGACATCAAAAGAAAGTTTTGGATGGTAATACAAGTTAGAATAAACACTGCATTAGGCATAAAACTCTGTTCTTCGTAAGATAGGATAGGTAATGGAGTATTTTCTCTGAATTTGTCAAATGCTAATGGACTAGCAATTGTTGATGTAGGTATTAAAAATTAACTGCATTAATTGTATATATTTATTATACTTAATTGTATATAATTTCTTTATTTTTGTTATAGTCTTTTTATTTTAGACAAAAAAGGTGAAATGTGATGTGGCCAAAGGAGTTAGCCATAGAGGGGTAGTGTGGCCAGAACACACCTTTAATCCCAGCACTTGGGGGATAGAGGGAAGCATACTTCTAATATTTCCAGGCTACTCTGGGCTGCACACAATTGATCAAGTCTAATAAAGAAAGAGCCATGCGGTGTTGGCTACCACCTCCAATCCCAGGACTAGGTATGTGGAGTCAGGAAGGTATATGCCTGGGGAGAGAGGGAAATATAATGAAGGAGGAGACATGAGATCATGGAATTCAGTCCGAGGAGTTGTAGAAACAGCATCACTGTTTTGGTCTGAGGTAGAGGTAAGAACTAGTGGCTGGCAGCTCTGCTTCTCTGATCTTTACACATTTTTTCCACATATGTGACTCAGGGTTTTTATTATTGAAACCAATCAGGACTTGCACCACAGGTGGCATGGTTAGTCTGCTCCAGGACTGGATTTGGAGGCGGAGCTAGAGGTGAAGATCTGCAGTTGGCCTACCTGATTCCCTGGCCACAGTCCAAACATCTGCCCTGTGTTGTACTTTTCATAGCACTGGGGAAAAAAATATGACAGTGACCATTCTCATCTACTGAATTGTAAGTTAGCCTACCTGATTCCCTGGCCACAGTCCAAACATCTTGATAATGTGAATTCAGGTTGGAAGCCCCACCCACTATAGATGGCATCATTCCATATGAAGGAGATGCTGGACTCTGAAAAGGGACTTGTGAATGAAGCACTAGCATGCATTCATTCATTACTCTCTGCTGCTGACTGGACATGAAGTGACAATTCCTTCAAGTTCACACCACCTTGACTCCTTGTAATGATGGGCTATAGTCTGGAACTGTTAGCAAAATAGACCTTTTCTGCCCTGTGTTGCACTTTTCATAGCACTGGGGAAAGAAATTATGACAGTGACCATTCTCATCTACTGAATTGTAAGTCCTAGAAAAAATATATATATATGTCTTACTTACTGTATAAATTATGGCTTTCAAAGTAGCATCCTCTTTATTTCTATTCTATCATTTATCTATCATCTATCTACTTATATATATGTCTTTCTATCTATCTTTCTATCAAGGTTTTTGAAACTAGGCCTAGGTCTCACTGTAGTACCCAGATTGGTGTCAAATTCCTGGCCTCAAGCACGACTCTATGACCAGTCTCCCGAGTACTAAGTGACATGTACTTGGTATGTGACAAACTACATAACTCAGAAAACACTATCCACCCTGGCAACTTTTCCATCAACTCTAGTTTTCGAAGCTTAAACTGTGTACAGAGTCTTTATGTAGCATTAGTCTACACAGGAAAACAGTCTTTACTTCAAATATTAAATCTTTAGATAATGGAAATTCCATTCATATTTCTTTAATTAGAAAGAAATGGACCATACTTTCCCTCAAGCTCCCACAAAGAACTACCTTAATCCTTTTGGTGGTTGGGTCCCAGTATGTAAATCTTGAAGTCTCCACCACTGTGACCCCACCAAATTTGCATCTAACCTTCCAACATGTGAGTACTACCATAACATATCAATATATTAACTAAGAGTAGCACACATTCATCTTGTGAGAAAATGGGTTAATTATATTTCTACTCAGTATATTTTTAATCTAAGATTTGCAATTCCAATAATATATAAATATGAAATCAATGTCCCTGCCTAGGTTAAAACTATGACATAAGAAAAGTCCTACATTGCATTCACCAGATGCTTGCTTGCAAGGAGGCCCTTCCTTTTTCACTATTAGGTATGAAATATAATTCATCTATTAGGTAAGTGATTTGGGAAGTCCTGTATATATTCAAATCATAATTAAGAAATCACATTAATAATTCAAGTGAGTTTTCATAGTCATTTAATTCAGGCGAAAGCCACAACAAGCCCTGGGAGGTGATACGCCAATAGAAGGAACATTAGGCAAAGGCAATGAAGGGGAAATGTATAAAATGAAATGCAGCTTTATCCAAATGATGGACCAGAGATGAGCAACATTCTATGTAAACTGAACTGCCTGAGCAATTTCATAAGTATGTGTTTATGTAAATAATACTGCCAGGTTTTATAGTCATAACAGTAAATCTTTCAAATAAATTAAGATCACTTTAGAGATACAGTTTTAGATAAAACAGAAAAACATCAAACCAGAAAGCAGTTGTTTGAGCATTTGGGATGAAGTGTTAAAAAGAGCAAGAAAATAATTTATCACAAAACTGTTTATCATAAAATTGTAGAAACAGTGTAATTAATAAGGAGAGTATAAGTAAATTTTACTATTTTTCTGAGGTATTAACAAGACTATGGTGACACATGGCAAGCATATTAGCTTGGGTCGGTTTCTTTTCTCAAAAAGACACTAATGTTATTATTGATTCCATCTTGTTCTAATTACCTCCAGAAGCACCAACTTCAAATACTATTAATATCTGAGTGGTACATTTACACAATGGAGTACTACACAACAGAAAAAAATAACAAGATCTTGAATTTTGTAGGAAAATGGATGGAGCTAGGAAACATCATTTTGAGTGAGGTAACCCAGGCACAGAAAGACAATTATCACATGTACTCACTCATAAGTGGTTTTAAACATAAAGCCAAGAAAACCAGCCTACGAACCACAATCACAGAGAACTTGGACAACTTACATAGATCTAATCTACATGGGAAGTAGAAAAAGACAAGATTTCCTGAGTAAATTGGGAGCATGGGGACCTTGTGGGAGGAATGAAGGGGAGGGGAGAGGCAGGGAGGAGAGCAGAGAAAAATGTAAAGCTCAATAAAACATCAATAAGAAAAGTTCCCAGCTTACATTTAAGTTATAAATTTCCTACGGAATGGGCCATTGATCAGAATGAATTGGTAAGTATTTGCCTAGCACGTGTGAGGCCCTTCCCTAGGTTCAATCACCAATACTTCATAAACCTTGTATGGTGGTTCACACCTGTGGTTCCAGCACTTAGGAGCTGAAAGCAGGAAGATCAGAAGTTAAAGGTATCTATCTCAGCTACACAATCAGTTCAAGGACAGGCTGGGATTTGCAGCACTCTATCTTTTTTTTTCTTTTTTTTTTTCCACCACTATACTAATGAGGAGAGCACTCTATCTAAATAAGAATAATAAAGTCAAAATGGGGCTGGAGAGATAGCTCAGTGGTTAAGAGCACTGCCTGCTGCTCCAAACGTTCTGATTTCAATTCCAAGCAACCACATGGTGGCTCACAACCATCTGTAGTATGATCTGGTTCGCTCTTCTGGCGTGCAGAACACTGTATATTTAATGAATAAATAAATCTTTAAAAAATTAAATAAAAAAATAAAGTCACAATGGAGAAGTGGACTCATTTTCATCAGAAAAGTAGTCAGCATTAGATTTAATTTATTTACCTTGGTGTCGGGATGAACTTCAGACCTACAAAAAGTATGTGTTCTACCAGTCAGTAAGTTTCTTTTAATTCACTTTAATTCAGAGAAAAACCATACTTTTTCCTAAAAAATAAAATGTTGGTTAGTTTCGTATGAAAAATTCGATATATTAAAATATAATTATTACTTATTTAAAGGTGGGTGAGACAGAAGACCAAGTTATAATTTCTTTAACAAATTTCTCATCCTAATCTGTCATGATATATATAAGGTCTCCTTATGAGGTTAATCTAGAGTATAGACCCTGAAAAATCCAGCCCTATTAACAAATAGAGTAGGCCTAAAATCTCTGTGAGGTCTCTGAAAACCAGAACCCACTGTGCTTCCTACAACTGCCCAGCCATTGTCTCCCATGCTCAGTAGGCAGGTACGCTCTTCTCAAGAGATGCTAAGTCAAATTGACTATCTTAAGCGATTAAAGAACAAGACACAGGCTCTAAAAATATTATAAGAGGACCGGGGCTGGAGAGATGGCTCAGTGGTTAAGAGCATTGCCTGCTCTTCCAAAGGTCCTGAGTTCAATTCCCAGCAACCACATGGTGGCTCACAACCATCTGTAATGAGGTCAGGTGTCGTCTTCTGGCCTGCAGACATACACACAGACAGAATATTGTATACATAATAAATAAATATTTAAAAAATATTATAAGAGGACATTGAATTTAAGGACTAATATTCATAGTTGGGAAAAGGCACACTGTTTAGTCATGTCAAATAGAAGTTCTGGCACCCAGCTGGTATCATTTACTATTATACAGTTCTAAACTAACAGAAACACAGGAGATGATGGCTCTCCTTTCTACAGTTCACATGATACATTTTGCTAAATAATCCTGCAATCAGTGCTAGTGAAAAGCAAAGACAATAATACGTGTATGTGCTCTGCAATAGTGACATCTGATATGATACTATACTGTTATTAATAATAGTCTTCACAGTATATATTTACCTCAAGTGTAAAATATTCCATCTTTATGTATTATTCAATTTCCACAGTTTATACTGTGGAATAGAAACATATAAAAATTATTTTAACTGTGTTCTTTGGAAGTTTATTGAACAAATGAAGGAAGAAATTACCATGAAGTCCAATGATAGTACTGTCCTCAGATCCTAATATGTAAACAAGAAAGCCAACTAAGTTAAATCAACATCACAAATTAACATTACAGTTATACTTAAGCATTCATTGTCTTCCTGTCATTAAAGCCAGGCAACCTATAGACACTAGGAATACAAAGAAATCAGAGACATCCTCCTTGATGTGGACTAGATTCTAATATTGTGACAACCAATAAATATGTATAATATAAAGCATTCTTTCACTTTGAAATAGGCAGAGTTCTAAGAAGGCAAAGGAAGCTGGCTAATGCCTATAATCTCAGGAGGATATGTCAGGATTACCTCAATGATAGCCTGGGCTAAGTTGGAGGCTGAGAGGGCTGGAGACAAGAGCCATGACACATTCCTGCTAGTCCTGCCAGAGAGCAGGCCTTAGTTTCTGATTACTGAAGCTGGTTGGAGCTGACTATGCTATTCCAAGGAAACCACAACTCAGGAGCAGCCAATAAGAAGAAACCCCACAGCTTTCTGCTAGCTAAAGATAGCTTTCACTACCCTGCTGCTGGACAGTCCCTAACCATTAGAGTCATCTCCAATCCTATAACAACCCATAAACTTTTTGTTTAAACTAACCAAAAAAACACCCAGCCTAATCTCTCCTCCCTATAATTCCCCTAACTCTGCCTTTTAATTGAGATGAGCCTTTGAGCTTCTATCTGGGTCACCGCTGGCAACTTTATCAGATGGTTAAACCATGTTTGTAATTTTTAATAAGTACTTTTGCTGATTGCATACATGACCTGTGGTCTTTTTAGAAACTTCTCATGGACCCTAACAGTGGCCAACCTGGGCTACGTACAGTCATACTATATTTGAAAGGAAGAAAGAAAGGGAAAGACGAAGAGAGGGAAG
>PVIU01029708.1:0-10937 GCA_004026605.1 Ondatra zibethicus
CTGCCTAGAATCCCCCAGTGAGGGGCTGGGGTGTGGCTCAGTGGTAGAGCATCTGCCTAGAATCCCCCAGTGAGGGGCTGGGGTGTGGCTCAGTGGTAGAGCCCCTGCCTAGAATCTGCTGGTGAGGGGTTGGGGTGTAGCCCTGTGGTAAGCACTTGCCTAGACTCCACTAGAAGTAGAACACCCGCCTTGACTTCGTTAGTAAGAAGCTGAGAGTACTGGCCCTGCAGTACAGCAAAATAAACAAAAAGCAAGTTTCAGAATGTGTTAGATCACCAGATTTTTATTTGGAATTTAGCTCTAGAGAAATAGTGATGTGGGTAAGGGGGTGGGGACATACCTTTAATCTATTCCAAAGGCCGAGGCAGGTGGATTTCTGTCAGTTTTATCCAACCTGGTCTATCTACAAAGAAAGTTTCAAGCCAGCCACACAGTGAGATTCTGTCTCAAATATATATATATATATATATATATATATATATATATATATATATATATATATAGTGATGCTATGAAAGCCAACCATGTCCCTCCTCTTCCCTGTCCTAGAGCCTTCCCGGTGGGTCTTTAGGTCCTTGGGCAGGTCAGTGCATCCGTAGCACAGAGCTGAAATGCCACCTCTGTCCTGCCGATCACTGGGCATGGGGATATACATATGGGCTAATACCTGGTAAAGAGGCTCATGGGATTCTAGGTAACTGGCTCTGAGCTTTTGGGCAGGAAACTCCTAAATCCAAGAAGAAAAGGGGATTCCCATAGCAGGGCACAAGGAACAAACCCTTGTGCTTGAGGCTGGATGTGGGGCCAGACATATGCCAGGTAGAGTCCCAGTGTCCTGGGCTGGCTCAGTGCAAGCAGAAGAGCAGTGACTGCATCTATGTGGATGTTCCTGATCCTGTCGGGAGACAGCAGCAGGGCCTGGTAGTGCAACCCTGTCATTCCAGCTTCTCAGGGAGACTGTAAATTCAAGGTCAGCCCCGGTAACTTCGTAAGACCCTGTCTCAAAATGCAAAGAAAAAAGAGAGCTGAGGGTATAGCTCGGCAGTAGAGCACACGGAGCCCTAGGTCCAGTCCCTGACAACAGACGCAGCTCCATATCCACCCCCTAACTCATCCCTCCTTCCCTTATTACCTGCTTGCAGCCCACCACGTTCTCACCGAGCTTCCGCACACCCAATAACCCTTTTTCTCCCGGCCCTGTCTGTCTCCATTGTCTCACTGTCTTCCAAGTGTGACAGTGAGGCTGTGGGGGACATGAGAGGCACACGGTGGGCTACTTGATTTCAGGCATGTTGGTTGAGAGTCATTGTTTTTTTTTTCTAGGGTCTGTGACAGTGTACGGTCTGAGATAGAAGCTCTCCTGGGTCTTCTAGGGTCTGTGACAGTGTACAGTCTGAGATAGAAGCTCTCCTGGGTCTTCTAGGGTCTGTGACAGTGTACAGTCTGAGATAGAAGCTCTCCTGGGTCTTCTAGGGTCTGTGACAGTGTACGGTCTGAGATAGAAGCTCTCCTGGGTCTTCTAGGGTCTGTGACAGTGTATGGTCTGAGATAGAAGCTCTCCTGGGTCTTCTAGGGTCTGTGACAGTGTACCATCTGTCTACAGATGGGAACTGCAGACCCCCCCCCCGCCAGTATCTTCAAAACAACACACTCGATCAGGGTCTTCAGCTACTTAAACCCTCTTGAACACCTTGGATGTGAGGGAGGGAGGAAGGTTCTGGAAGAGCATAGCATGAATCCATTCCTGCCTCCCCTCCTACAAGCTTGCCCAGCCTCTGGAGGCTGTGCTTTGCTTTTCTTGTTCTCTGGAGTGTTCTACACGTTGGCACAGTTGAGAGCCACCTTCTCAGAAAGGTGTGAGCCGTACCCTCCCCCACGCCGCTTAGGGCACCATACCACTTTATTTTCCTCCTAGCTCACTCAGAACGCTCTTGTTGACTTATTTTGCTTGTTCCTTATCTGGCTTCCCCCACCAGAATGCCAGCTTCACAAAGGCAGGGACCTTGTCTGTCCTGTTCTGCATATTTCCCCTGGCTAGAACAGGCCTTGGCTGAGGGGAGAGCCTCAAATATTTGTTAAATGAACACAGAATGGACTGTGTGGAAGAAAGCAGCTACCCAGACATCCTCCTAGAACTCAGTTTGTCCTCAAGCCGAGGAGGGCTGCTAAAGGGTAGCCCTGAAGATGCTGGAGAAGACCTGACCCCCAGGGCCAGTCCCTGTCTCCGAAGGAGACCCAATTCAGAACCCCTTGAAGTAGTTCCCAAAAGTCTGGACCACATGCAATGGTGCCTACTGCTGACTGGAAAGAGGGCCGGCCCCCTTGGGCAGATGTGATCCCCAGGGGCTTGGCTGAGGAAAAAGTGCCTTGGAGGGAGGAGAAAGGGCCTCTTTCTCTGGGGGAAAATCCAGGCAGGCAGGACAAGAGTCTTTGTCAGAGCTGGGTCCTGAAGCTGCCCTGGCTCTGTTGTAAGATGTGTCTGTAGGGCACAGCTAGCAGAGGGCCCAGCTGAGCCAGACGTAGAACCAGAACCGGGACAGGCTGGGCATTAGCTCCCTGGGGGCCCAGGGTCATGTGGGAGGCAGGAGTTGTGGACCAGCCACACTCCTCTGAACTCACTCCTGTCCTGACCCTATCATGTCCTTCGTCGATCCCAAGACTTCACGCCCTCAACATAGGTTAAAACAAATGCTGAACAAAGTAAGAAACCAAACTCTGTGAAAAGTCAAGAGATTAAAAAGTGGCTGACGCCAATGTAAGCCCTTTGATTTTATTAGACTACTCTTTCAAGTCTGAGACCCCCCCAAAGAGAGTGAAATGTCCTCCGAGTGTGACATTGAGACTCTGGGGGAAAAGAGAGGCACACGGTGGGCTACTTGGTTTCAGGCATGTTGGTTGAGAGTCATTGTTTTCCCCTAAAGGAAGCTCTCCTCAGTCCTCTAGGGTCTGTGACAGTGTTTGGTCAGTCTACAGATGGGAAAGGCAGACTTCAAAAGTCACCATGCTTAGAATGACAACGGAATGTATCCTGACCGTAGGTAAAGCTGTGGGATGGACGGCATGCTGCTTCCACTCAGCTAGGAAAACATTAATGATGTGTAATGCAAGTCAGGCCTAGTGGCATAGGCCTGCTACCCCAGCTCTTCGAGTGGTTAAGGGGCAGGGGGATTACAAATCTAAGACCTCTGGCACAATGGAGTGAAATCTTGTCTCAAAAGGTGAAAAGAGGGCTGTAAATGTAGCACAGCTACAGATCAGGGGCATGGCTCAGTGGTAGAGCCCCTGCCTAGAATCCCCCAGTGAGGGGCTGGGGGTGTGACTCAGTGGTAGAGCCCCTGCCTAGAATCCCCCAGTGAGGGGCTGGGGTGTGGCTCAGTAGTAGAGCCCCTGCCTAGAATCCCCCACTGAGGGGCTGAGGGTGTGGCTCAGTGGTAGAGCCCCTGCCTAGAATCCCAGTGAGAGGCTGGGGTGTGGCTCAGTGGGAGAGCACCTGCCTAGAATCCCCCAGTGAGGGACTGGGGTATGGCTCAGTGGTAGAGCCCCTGCCTAGAATCCCACAGTGAGGGGCTGGGGGTGTGGCTCAGTGGGAAAGCACTTGCTTAGGATTCACCAGTGAAAGGTTGGGTGCTTGGCTCAGTGGGAAAGAATTTGCCTACCATGTATGCATAAGGCCCAAATTCAATCCCTGTATACTGGGGGGGGGCAATGGGGACGGGACAAGCCCAAGTGTGGTGGTGCCCACCTTTAATCCCTGCACTTGGGAAGCAAAGGCAGGTCTCTATGAGCTCGGGAGCAGCCTGGTCTACATAGTGAGCTCCAGGACAACCAGAGCCTATCTCCACAAACACAAACAAACAAAGTAGGAAACAAAGCTTCACTAAATTCATAAATATATGTGTATAGGAAGGAAGTAGGACCACACACCTGTTAGGGTTCCTGACTATATGCGAAAGAGCATAGCTTTGAAGTCTGTAATTTAAGTACTCAGAGCAATTGGACTTTTTGGACAGGTTAGTATGTATTTATTGTGTTTGTGGTTTTATAAACTATAAAAATATCTTAAGACACCTCACTTTACTAGTTTTATTATTTTTATAGTTTTATATACTATAAAACACTTTAAGCTGCCTTAATTTACTACACAAATATAAAATGCCACACTGAAGACTTCCTGGAATTACCAGACATTCAGAATGCTTCCTAGTGACCATTCTTTCCAGAGAGAATAGTTCAAATCATGCTTTGAGAATATTTGTTTCTTTTCCCCTCTGCTGCGTGGGTATTCTCAGACAAGGCATTGCACACGGTTATGAGTACTGACTCATGTTAATCTCTGCTATTGATATGACATTCTTATCTTGAAGATCAAAAGCTTATTTACATATGTATAAAAACCATCCAAGCTGAGCAGTGGTAGCGCAGGCCTTTATTCCCGGCACTCAGGAGGCAGAGGCAGGCAGATCTCTGTGAGTTCAAGAGTTAATTCCAGGATAGGCTCCAAAGCTATACAAAGAAATCCTGTCTCAAAAAACCATTTTAAAAAATCCAAGGCAGAATGAACAGCTAATGTTGGTGACACGGGCTTTTTGTCTCACCACTTGGGAAACTGAGGCATGAAGAGAATGGTGAGTCTGGCCTTCAGTGACTTCCAGGCCAGTCTGGGCTATGCAGTGAGACCTGATCTCAAAAATCCAAACAAAAGTACAGAAAATGCAAATGAATCCTAAACATGTTTAAGAGTCTGGGGCTGGGGAGATTGCTCAGAGGTCACAAGAGGGCCTGCTGCAAAGCATGAGGACCTGAGTTCAAATCCCCAGAATGCTTGATGAAAGATGGGCATGATCACGTGCACCTGAAACCCCAGGCTGTGGTTTGGGGGGTGGGGGGTAAGAGGATTGCTGGCTGCCAGCCTAGCTCCTGGTTCAGTGAGAGACCCTGTCTTAAGGGAATAAGGAAGGCAGAGAGGGGTGGAGCAGGACACTGAACTCCTCCTCTGGCCTCCAGGTGCACACACAGGTGCATGCACCTGCACACATGCCTGTGCATATACCACACACATAAATACAAAAGCTACATTAAAATGCTAATGATGTGAATGAAAGACACACTAAAACCACACCTGCTTACTGTGCGGTACCAATAACCAGGTAGAGCTAGCTGGGAGACAGTTTGACAACCACTATCCCACTTCAGAGTGTCAGGTTTTTTTCACGTGGCAACTTCGGTCCTCGAAATTTAAGCCTATAAAATTTCAGGTGGACACAGAGAGGCAGCTATAAGGATATTGACCACAGCATTACTATTGTTATCCAGGCAGGGTTTCTCTCTTTAGCCCAGGCTGGCCTCAAACTCATGTTCCTCCTGCCTCAATCTCTCCATGTTCAGCACTGCTGCTAATAATTGCAAAAACAAAACAAAGAAAAACTAGAAACAAACAGGTTAATAAAACCTGTGCCTTTATTAAAAAGCCAGAGGAGGGCCAGTGAGAATGCTTGGGTAAAAGCTTTGGTTTTGCAAGCCGGAGTTCAACCCCTGCAATCCATGTAGAGGTGGGAGGAGAGAAGTAACTTCATGAAGGTGTCCTCTGACTTCCACACACCTGCCATCACACACACACACACACACACACACACACACACACACACCTTTTAAAAAGTGAGAGGAACATGGAAACATTTCTGATCTGTGTCTTCATCATCCGTATTTGTTACACCTATCCATGTACAGGTGGATGGATGGATTTAGGAAACATGTTCTAATAACAGACTGTTTATTGATTTGTGAATTTTCTCTTGGGAAAGTCCTACACAGTTATCAACACTAGAGCACATTCAATTTGACATACAATGAGTCATTTTTTTTGAAAGGAAAAAGAGCTCATTTGTGTGGATACATTAACTTCTAGCAGGGCGTGGTGGCACACACTTGTGTGGTATGACAAAACTTTTCCCGGAGATATGCAGCACACATTTACTCACCCCAGTTAGGGAACCCATGACAGATCAAAGTACGGATATCACTGAAGTCCAATTTTGTGAACCAATGAGTTTCCGTGGGGCTATTTACAAGAAGATCAAGGAGGGGTTACCTGCAGGAGAAGAAATGCCTTAAAAGACAGTGGTATCACCAAAGCCCAGTGTGGTGTGAGTTCACTAAGCAGGAAGCTCAAGCATGCTGCCCAGGCTGCTGGGTTGGAGAGTGTCCTTTCCAGGTGCCCCAGTTTGTCCAAACCTCTTCTAGTCCGCTCAGCTGGGTTCTGCTTCTTCCAAGCAACTGGCCATAGAGGCTTTTCTCCTCTGAGAGTCTTTTTTGAAGCGCCGCTCACCTGAGAATATTTTGTGCAGCCCAGCTTTACTACCCCTGAGAAGTATTGCTTCCTCTGGCAGGGAGGGGCCTAGTGAATCTGGTCAGTTTCAGGAACTTTCTGAAGCTACTTTGTTTACCTTCCTGCTTAGGGAGCTTCCCTGCAGGATGGACTGTTTCAATCTCGATAAAACTGTTCCACAATAATTTGTAATCCCTGTACTTCGGAGGCAGCTGGGGGGAGGAGAGGGATTGTAAATTCGAATCCAGGCTGGGCTACATAGGAAATTCCAGGTTGTTTTGACTACAAAGAGAAACCTTGTCACAAACAAATGAACCTCCATAGTTCACTACAAAGGAATTGCAATAGAAAAGGAAGTAAAATACATAGATACACAGTGTGTGTGTGTGTGCGTGTGTATGTATGTGTGTATGCATACGGAGAGAGGTACCGCAGAAAACGTGTATTAGATAGTCCATGTATGCAAAAAGGAAGGTTGGCGCATGTGCACATTTATGTCTGGGACCTTTCACCTACAAGGGGCTCGCGGGTGGGGGGGGACATTTTTTCACTGTATGTTAAGATATATGAAAGACTTAAGCCACACACACGCAATAACTAACTGTGCTCCAATTCTGAAGTATATCTATATCTATTCAAAACGCACCAGTCCTAGGATCATGAAAAGGTTTTGGCTTCAGTTTCCCAGAGCTGGAGAGCCAAATTGACAAAACATAAATGGGTCTACACGGGAGTTTTGTCTTCATCAGCGGCCCCAAGAAAACCCCTAAAGCCGTCAGGTTCAGTGCAGCCCTTTTACCTACAGGAACCTGCTTCCCCTACACGGAGCTGGGTTTTCCCATCCGTGCTGATTAGCAACTTAGGGAGCATGGGCGGGGCACGCCGGTCCAGCCCACTTCTCCGGTTGGCCACCATTCTACTCCTTTCAGTCAAAAACCCAAAGGTCGATTGGAAAGCCCAGAACCCGCTGTTGTGGCACTCCCTGTTGGTCAGATAACTGCCAAGGCCAAAATCTCGATGCACCCTGCCGGGAACCAAGAAAATACAGTTAGCCCTACCAATCTACTTCAGCAGGTAGAGGTGACACTGGGAACACTGAGTTTCAACAAGCCAGTTAAAAATATATTTGTTTAGAAAACCTGCCCTACGTCCATTCCAAATGCAATCTTTTTTTTCTAAAAGAAAAAAATTTTAATCTCACTCAAGGTGCAGCAAGAGTTAAATGAAAACCACAGTGAGTCAGACTCCCAATAAAACTGCACTTCCACAGCTCGGTGTTTCTCGGAGTGAGGGAAACTTCCAGGTGATCCTCACAGGATGAGGTTGCTCTGGCCTTCTTGTTTTTCTGGGAGAAATTACTTGAAGGCAAATAGGTCACATGGAACCTGCCGAGTGGCTTCCTGAGAGGGACCTTGCCTGGGCTGGATGCTGACTGGATTCTTGGGCTGCCTGGCAACGCTAGATTCCCTACCCTTGTTGTCTGGGAATGTTCTCACCTTCGGAGCCCCACCTCCTAACCTGGGAAGAGTCCCTTAAAGCACAGAGGAGGCATGGGATGGAAGATCTGCCAACCTCCCACCCTAGTGAGAGCTACCAACGCTAGAAGGGACTATGAGAAGGCGTGGGAGACTCAGCTGGTCTCCCACTCTGTGGCTATTGTGACTCGCCGTGGGGACTGGGGACTGGATCCTCTGTCCTTCCTAAAGCCGCGGTCAACTCCTCACATCCTGTTACATTCGTTTCTTCTTTAATTTAAATGGATGCTGTTGTTTCTGCTTTGGGCCCAATAATTCCCTCCCCTCTCTTCCCCCTCCCCCCACCCCAGCCAGAACTCTGTACACAGTCCTGGGATAAGCCTCTGGTTGGGATGACTAATGAGGACCTGGCTAAGTTCAAAGTCACAGACGGCTCCTCCACTTCCTCCTCCTAGCTACCACCTTGATCCTGACACCTGGCCCTCTTTACGAGCCACTTCTCAGTTCAAGAAGAGAGCACCGCAGAAAGCGGCCGGTTTAAAGGCCACTGCTCATGCGCGGTGAGTTTGGCAGGCCCTCTGCTTCTCTTGCTTCGCTTCCTCATCTTTCAAATGGGGATAACGTACCTTCTTTTCCAGAGCTGCAAGGATTAAATCAGTAAGCTCTTACATAAATACTGAAGATTAGCTTTGTCAGCAAGGAAAATAAAATGGCTAGTGTGGGGCGTTTTGAAATTCTTTCTTAAAGCCCGGTGTGATAGCATATGCCTGTTAATCTCAGCATTTAGCAGGTAGGAAGAGCCAGTGTATTGTGAGTTCAACGTCAGCTTGAACTGCAGAGGGACGCTTGGGTTTTGACACCTAGATGAATGGATGAGGGGTTTAAAATTGCTTGTAATGGAATCAAAACCAAAATCCCCTGACCAGCTAGAACAGTCTTAAGCCACACCCCATCCCTCCACCCTCAGTCTATCCCCACCCTCCACCCCCACCGCCCTTGGACACTGGCTCCTCTAGAACCAATTAACAAAAATCCATAGCTATCTCAGGCTCTAAACTTCTAGAAAATAAGTAAAAACCAACCACCCAGAATAATGGAGAATTTATAATAGCAGGCAGCTGCGGAAGAGGACTCAACATTTGGAAGAAAGACATCACAGAGTGAGTCTCTCTCTCTTTAAATAGCGCTTTTCCTGAAGATGAGCCCCCGCCTGCACCAGAGGAGAAAGCCAAAATTCTGATAGAAAAATATGCAGTGCTATTTGCTTAATGGACAAGGTTAGTTAGCACAGTGACCTTACTCACAAAAAAATAAAAAATAAAAAAAAATTGGTGTGGGCGATCCAAGAAATGGGGGCCAAGAAGCCCAATTCTGTGTGTGAACTGTCCACTCCTTTGTTTGATCTGTGAAGTTCATAGGCCTAGGACAGATATCCAGCTTAGTCTGAATTTCCACCTACAACAGGGAAGACAGAATGTCCACTTTGAATTCAGTCAAATTAACTGTAAGCTAAAAAGGAAACAAATGTTCTTCAGGAGAACCTAGCAGCATCCAGAGCATCTGCCATGTGTCATTCACGATGTCTGTAACGCAACCTCACCAAACATGCTAAAAACCAAGGGAATGCCAGCTCTTCTAAGGGAAGATAAATGAGCAGAGACCAACTCCAGTGTGGCCGTCCCAACAGGGGTTGAGAGTGTGATGCAATGTTGCTCATGAATAAGAGAACAAAAAATTTTCAAGAAAAAGAAATTTTACAAGGACAAAGTTGAAGCCTGGCAGTGGTGGCGCACGCCTTTAATCCCAGCACTCAGGAGGCAGAGGCAGGTGGATCTCTGTGAGTTTGAGGTCAGCCTGGCCTACAAGAGCTAGTTCCAGGACAGTCAGGCTGTTACACAAAGAAAAACAAAACAAGGACAAAGTAGCTGGGTACCATGGTGCATGCCTTAAATCCCAGCACTCAGGAGGCAGAGGCAGGCAAATCTCTGTGAGTTCCAGGAAGGCCAGTCTGGTCTACAGAGGGAGTTCCAGTACCACCAGGGTGACACAGAAAAACCCTGCATTGAAACACCAATAATAATAATAATAATATAAAATAATGGAAGAAAAGGAAAAAACAGTAGAAATTCTATAAATAAAAAATCAAAATAAGAAAAAATTTAAATCACTGGAAGGCCTTACAAACAAAAGAGGAGAACTAGGCATGGCTCAGTGGTTGAGCCCCGCCTAGAATCCCCCAGTGAGGGGCTGGGGTGTGGCTCAGTGGTAGGTAGGGCACTTGCCTAACATGCACAAACTCTGGGTTCAATCTCCAGCATGCAAGAGACAAACAAAAGATCCCTCTAAAACTTTATATATGTACCAAAACTAGTATGTGTGTGTGTGTGTGTGTGTGTATATATATATATATATATGTATATATATATACATGAAAATCCATCTTATTCTGATGTAGTACTTGCTCTTTGCACTCTCGGGCTGAACCCAGAGCCTCAGGTGTGCTAGTCAAGTGCTCTACTAGAGCTGCAACCGCAGTCCTTTTAATTTTTAAAGTTTATAGCTTGCATGTTTATGCTTTTGTGAATCAGTTCAAAGCAAAGGCTGGGGAGACGGCTCAACAGTTCAGAGGTCCTAGAGTTGCAGAGGCCCTGGGGTTCAGTTCTGAGCACCCACGTGACCCACAGCTGCATTGTAACTCCAGTCCCGGGGACTCTAGCATCCTCTTCTGACCTCTGAGTACCCTTGCATGCACAAGGCACACATAAACACATATTAATTAATTAATTAATTAATTAATTAATTAATTAATAATAAACAAAATAAATAAACAAGGAAATAAATTTTCTGAAGAAGGAGCTTCAAAGTATACTAGCTTATAGAAGAAAAATATCTAATTACTCCTTTGCCCCAAACTTCTGCTGGAATACTGAGAGGAAGCCGCTGTCATCAGTGTAATATTACCCTTTCTTTGTGTGTCCTGTGTGTGTGTGAGTGTGTATGTGTGTGTGTACATAAGTAAACAAGGTGTGCTGATATTTGATAAAGAAGCAAAAAATATCAAATAGAAAAAAAAGCATATTCAACAGTGGTGCTGGCATAACTGGATATCAACATGTAGAAAAATGAAAGTAGACCCC